>JAPVRG010267852.1:0-19174 GCA_029783565.1 Rhagoletis cerasi
TATTATTATTATTATTATTATTATTATTATTATTATTATTATTATTATTATTATTATTATTATTATTATTATTATTATTATTATTACTATTATTAATTATTATGTATACTATATAAACATATG
This sequence comes from Rhagoletis cerasi, assembly GCA_029783565.1. Classification (NCBI taxonomy): domain Eukaryota; kingdom Metazoa; phylum Arthropoda; class Insecta; order Diptera; family Tephritidae; genus Rhagoletis; species Rhagoletis cerasi. The sequence goes on from JAPVRG010267852.1 coordinate 124, forward strand.
TTTGAACGTAGCTAGTCTATTCTAAGGAGAACATTAAATACTTGTTTAGTGCAAAGTGCAGAGAAGAAGCAATTTTTAAAAAATCGTTTCTCCTGTTCCTGTTAATGAATGTTACATAATAAAAACTAGTTGAAATCAATTACACAGTTCCCCAAACACGAAACAATTACGCGAGAAAAATTTGAAATGTTATAAAACAAGTAAAGAAGTCTATGTTAGGGCGAAAACGAACATTAAATACCCGGCGCACGTATTCAACATCGTTTTTTCACGATTCTGAAACCTACCGTTACGTGGTGAACAGGAGTGGTTTTTTACCCTTTTTCAAACATTATCGATAATATGTTCAGTTAGACTTAAAGAAATAATTTAGCTGTGCTTGGTAAAAATCGATAAAGCGGTTAGTGATATAAACTTAAGTAGTCATAAGTGGGCGGTTTTCCTAAAGTCCATAAAAAGCTTACTTCTTGTTAAGACAATATTGTGAGTACCAGGTAGGTAGGTATGAGTGGCTGCCGCCTTAGCGACACACTTAGGCCATAGATAGAAGGCCCGTTGTGTAACCACAGTTTGACACCGTTCAATTATCCTCCCTGTTGAACCACTTCGTGTCGCTGATGAATCTCAGGCACACCGAGCCTTTCCGCGTGCTAACAGTGCCCAGTTAGAGCCCCCACAACGTCAGATATATCCTCTCTTCTAAGAGAGTATACTCCTCGTGACCGTTTCCGATCCTATTTAGGCCACGTTTGCCGGGAAATTCGACAAGTCGTGCTTTGACTCCATCTTTCAAAAGGCATACCAATGCGTTCTTTACCAGGATGAATCTGCTTGGTGGTTTTTGGGATTCTTGTGCTAAAGTTGCTTTCCGGAACCGATATAGAAGTGCAACGGTCTGAGCTGTTCGGAATGAAGCAAAACTTATTCAATGTACAAGAGCGCCCCTGGGTTTCAGGTTGCCATTGGGATGCCTCTCTTAAACGAAGAGCAGCGAGCGCTGCCATCTGCTGCCCTGCCAAATCCAGTGGCAGAAAATCTAAAATAGTACTCAGAGCATCACTTGGCGTGGTTCTGAGCACTCCGCTTATACAGATCATAGTGGATCTTTGCTCCTTTGTGAGAAGCCTGAGATTGACTTCTTTATCTACGATCACTTCATACATGAGGATTGGTCTAACGACTGCTATAAATATCCAACGACAAATCCGGAAGCAGAGTAGCTGACCGATGAACTCCACCAGTGAGTTGTCCACTCCTAGAGCCCTTGCGGCGTCGGTAATAGCCTCTGGAAGTACGTTGTTGAACGCGCCTTCAATGTCCAAGAAAGCTACAAGACTTTTGAGTACCAACTTTGAGTAAATTACCGTTTCTAAATTTCGAAATATCGAAGTGTTCATATTTCAGAAATTTACCGTTATATGAAAAGTGGGCGTGGTTTTAGCCCGATTTCAAACATTTTCAACAGCCTGCTTTTTTGTGTGAAGTACATTAAGCATACCGAGTTTGGTAGAAATCGATAAAACGGTTACCGAGATACACATATGTAGTCATAAATGGGCGGTGATACGCCCATTTTCATAAAAGTTTGTTATACACGTACTTCTTGGTAAGGAATCATTGCAAACATAAATTTTGAGTAAATTAGCTTCAGTAGTTACCGATTTTTCACAGATTTCGTATTTCTGTAAATTTCCGTTATATGGAAAGTGGGCGTGGATATTGTCTGATTTCAAAACTTTTCGACCATTTTCTATGCTGAGCCAAGATTTATAGACTTGTGCCAAGTTTGGTAGAAATTGGTAAAGCGGTTACGGAGATATACATATTAATCCATAAGTGGGCGTGGCTGCGCCGCTTTTTCAAAAATTTATAATATTATTATTACTCGTTAATAATAATAATATATTATTGCAAATATCAATTTTGAGTCAATAAACTTCAGTAGTTACTAACATATCGCAGTTTTTGTATTTCTGCAAATTACCGTTATATGGGAGGCGTGGTTACCATCTGTCCTTATCCCAACAGAAGTATGCGCACCAAGTTTCGTTGAGATATCTCAATTTTTACTCGAGTTATCGTGCACACAGACGGACGTACGGACGGACATACAGACATGGCTTAATCGATTTCGCTTTTCATTCAGAGCATTTTGGTATATAAATGTCTATATCGATCTCGATTCGTTTAGGCTCGTAAAAACAACCGTTATGTGAACAAAGTTATATCCTTGTGCACAAGTGCGCTCGGGTATAAAAATGATCACCAAAATAAATTTTTTTTTCCTAATTGGTATATATGGTATACAAAGTGCAATTTTCAAGTTTCATTTCATTTTCATTTTCATTTATTATTATTACTTCTCTAGTTGTACAAGGAAAGACTAAGGTCTTTTAATAGTACTTCATTCGTTATATATTGTACATGGAAAATAAAATAGAAATGACAATGACAATGTTTACTTAATCCTAAATTAAAATTAAATTACAAATTATCATAAATAATTAGATAAGTTTAAGAAAAGAGGAAATAAAGAAAGCAGTATAGAAATAGAGAATTGAATTGTAAAGGAAGAAATAGACACATTTAAGAGTTTAATGCCCTGATACGATGCAATCATACTGTTTTAAAATAGTTATAAATTAGTGTTTTGTAGTTGAATCTGCATAGTCCAGCCTTTACGGACTCCGGCATCGAGTTCCAAACCCTAGCCGTGTGGTTAGGAAATCGCGGTTATTTTACAATATTTATCAATCATTTCAATATATATAACAAAATTTTATATAGACAAGACTAAAAAGTTGAAAATAAATAAAATAAAAAAAACTTTTTAATATACAACGTTTTTATAAATGGACTAAAAAGTAGAAAATAATATTTCTCAGTCCCATAGAATTTGTTTTGATAACTTTTGATTTCGAAATTTTAGCAAATCATTATAAACAATTTATGAGATTGAAAATGGAAAGCGTGGGGCGCACGTAATAGACTTGAAGTGATGAAAAGTAATACATGTATGTATGTGGATATCGATCGCTTAAAATCGATCTCAAATTTGTACATGCGCTGTAGACATTTTTGGTCTACGTTATGTAGTTTGACAGTTGTCAATTAAATATAATGCTTTGTATTGCATGCGCTCCACGTTTTTCATTTTCAATCTCATAAATTGTTTAATTTCGAAATCAAAAGTTATCAAAACAAATTCTATGGGACTGAGAAATATTATTTTCTACTTTTTAGTCCATTAATAAAAGCGTTGTATATTAAAAAGTTTTTTTTATTTTATTTATTTAATATTTTCTTTTCAAACGGTGCAAAACATTTTCTTCAGCACTCGTAAAGTGTGCTCGAAATGTCAGCAAAAAATAATCGTAGAAAATCATCGCAATTTCGGAACCACTTGAAACTTGTACTCAAATTTAATAGGCTATGAAATTACATACCTAAAATTTTTCTAAAAACTAAAATAATTTTGGTGAAAAAAATTAAATTAATTCAGGTGAAAATTTTTTTATAACATTTTAAATTTTTCTTATGCATATTTTTTTGTTTTGGGGGAACGCTATAATTGTTTTCAACTAGTTTTCCTTATGTGGTATTCATTCACATGAACAGGAGAATCGATTTTCTCCAAAATTCCTACTTCTCTGCACGTTGAACTAAAAAACTTTTATATAAGGAAATAAAAATGCAAAAATCGGGCTGAAAGAATCTGTTCTAATATGTATTAAAGTAGGAGAGCTAACTGCTCAAAAATATGTTGCATGTTGTCCTGAAATAAAATTCAAAATTCAATAGTCGGCATCTAGGACAGCTTGAAATCACCAACATGCCAGTTCCTAGCCTGGCAGGATCAAAGTCATAAATCGAAAAAAATATTTTCCATCGTGTCCTGGATTACAACTTTAAAATTTCAAAAGATTTGAACATACTGATTCCAAAAGTAGGGGCTTGTCACCTCTTATCCTGACAAAAGTCCTTGGCATGTCGGCTTAAAAGGCGAGCATCTTTTCTTTTTTTATTGTAATTTCGTTAAACTCGATAAGAGATAAGAGATGGTAAATCCTTACTTTCAAATTCCTTATGTTCAAATCTTTCGAAATTTGAAAGTTTTATTCCTGGACTCGATGGAACATATTTTTTAGATTTTATGACTTTTCATCAATCAAAAACTATGATCCTGTGATTTGAAGTTGCTCATTGCAGGACAAAATGCAACATATTTTTGAACAGTCGGCTCTCATACTATTAGCTTTCATTTTAAGGAAAAACTAATCAAATCGGTGTAAATATGAATACTCTGCGCTGTTTTGAACTCAGTTTTCCAGTTTCAAACCACTGTGCGACTTAGGGCCAGGCTTCTCATTATTTATTCTAGAAACACCGAAGAGTTTTTGGGAAACCTATAACACTCGCTTTAACAACCCAACCTTTCAGTTCAAAGCTCAGCACGCCTTCTACAGAAGTAGATCCACGAAAACGGCTCTACATTTTGTGGATTTAATAATTGACAACATTCCTCGACATAATGGGAAGTTTTAAGTAGTTAAAGCGAATCCTGGAGGTCAAATCTAGAGCACTTAATAATCGATTAGTCGACTTTTCTTTCAAAGCCTTGAAGAGATCCCACTGGTTGAGATAAAAGCTTTAACAAAGTTCGCTGCGTCAACAAAGTGAGATCAAGGGAAGAATAACTCTTGCCAACAGGTTCTACTTTGGGCTCGGTAGACATTTGAAAAGCAGGGGCCTCTTACGATGGACAAAAGTTACGGACTTCAAATCTCCCATCATACCAGCCCCTTTAATTTGGCGCGGAAAAATGGACGATGTCGAACAAAAGATCAGAATGCTTTTTGTGTTTTATGGTGTCACAAAGGGCCTATATTGGCTTCCAACCTAATCTATCCTAAGCACTTATTTGTATAAACACATACAAAGATTTCGCTTTAATTATTTATTAATTGTTTCTTAGGTTAATATTTAACCTTTACTAATAAAAACTATTTTTCAGCCATCATCTTTAGTTGCATCATCTGGCCAACCAAATTCCAACATACCGACTAATCGAACGATAATTGATACTCAAACATCTGCCACGCATACATACATACACACATATGTACTCAAAAATGTACGGACAATAAAAAAAAACAAAATTCTTACCGAGACCTAATTTTAAAACATTTCATCGATTTCTAAAAATTCAACTAACACAATATTAAAAGAATTTTCGCAGATTGATGGAAACATATGAATGCAAAATAATTAAATTTAAAATGTCGTACAACAGTTGTGAGATTTAAAATTTTGTTTGCCCATGAGAGCAAAGTATACATATGTATGTGTATGTTTGTTAGTATGGATATATGTGTTTGTAAGCATTTGTGTATTTATTTATGAAAAGGTACACCAAAATAGAAAAGAAGGTACAAGCCCACTGGGAAAATAGGTAAGCACCTTACGAGGTAATCCATATTTTCTTGCAGCTTTTGGTACCAAAAGTGTTAGCATGACTAATGTTATCTATTAGTCAAGCACAAAATGAACACCTCCGATTACGCCTTGGTAATGTGCCGCCGAAGATACTACCGAACGTCGAATTACTCCGAGCGGTTGCTCTACATTTTTCGTACTTTTTTTTGGTAAAGCAGCTTAGAAGTATATCTGATAGACACCAAATGTACATTCTGTATTCCTACTTCAATAAGGCGGCCACGCATTTGTTGAAGTAAGAGAAATTCGGCAATGAAGTGATAAGGATCGCTGGGTGAAAGGTAAGTTCTGTTAAAGCATTAAGTGCAACTAATTCCTATGTGGCTCATAGTGGCATGCATATGTTTGGAGGTATGTACATATGTAACACAAAGCTTTTTCTACCTACGAAAATATGTCTGTTTGTACACATGTACACATTCATACTACCAATAGACCGATCAGGCAGCAACAGGCGTTGTCAATTAACATAAATTTAAGTAGTCGAACACGAAAATTGGGAAAAAGAGAAGATCTTGAAACTAAAAATGAATATGCTGAAAGTAGAATACATATCTATACCACTACTTAAACAAAAAATCTCTGTGTATGTATTATTCACTGTTCGATACCAAAAATTCTACGTTGCCGAACTTTTCGGATAAAAATAATTTAAAATACTTCTTTAAAAGAAACAAAAAAAAAACAGATTCTAAAAAATTTAGAAATACATACACACAAGCTGATACACACATACGTACATACATATTTATGTATGTATGTATGCAAGTCTGAATAAAAGTTTTTGAGAAAACTCGTCTGCGAGTCGCATTGCTGGAAAAATGTCATAATTCAAAAAACAATGAATTGTAAAACTTGTCGCTCTTTTACACTTTGTTTATCAACTATTAGTAGAAAACAATCGATTTTAAAATTAAATTAAAAACTTTTTGAGGGAAGAAGAATGTAGCTTTTCCATTCTCAAAACATCCGACCCAAAAATTGAGCATCTCACTCTGATGAAGACACGAAGACGGCTCAGCGCACTGTCCTCATCTCAAAAAACAAAGAGTACACAGTGCGTCGTTGATGGCACCCATGGTGACCATACATCATCCCCATCATCCGCCTTCTCTGTCTGAGAAAGAATTTCAACACCATCCTCTCTGAGAAAACAGTTAGTTGTTTTGCAGGTGTCAGTATCACACCAACGGCTCTCAAGAGCGTCATCCATAAGAGCCCTGATACATATGTATACCCGAAAGTTTCCGTTATGCTTGGGAACCGTAATTTATCAGTCAGTTTGTTTCCTTTAACACCACAGTGTCCCAGTACTCACATAACTTCAAGCCCATTCCATTTTGCAACGGAGCTCAGCCTCAATTTACATTCCTGGTCTGTTTTTGAAGAAGTGCGAGAGGTTTTCAAAGCCTTTAGAGCCTTTTGGTTGCCACTGCAGACCTTTATTTGACATCCACCCCACCTTTCCCAGGTGTCCAGTCTGCAAAGACATCCGATTGAAAGACCCATTCAGCACCAGTTCCATTCTTGCAGCCGTCGGTACAGAAAATTTTTACGGAGCTTCCCTTATAATGAAAGCTAACGACATAAGTAGCCTTAACCGCCAAAAGGGCGTAAGCGACAAAGCTTTCGATTTTCTGTTTTTAATTGAAATCGACCGCCATACGCACAAGCTTCCCAAATTTCACAGCCCAACGAAGTACAGTTACAAAGTTATGGTGAAAGCAATTTCGGTTTAAGCGCCCAAGTGTACTCTGTTTAAAGTTTTAGTTAATAAAAAAACTCATCTACTGAAAATTTTATTTTTCGTCGCTTAAGCCTTTTTGGCGGTTACGGCTCGATACTTTCTTCCAAATACTAGACTCCAGGTATCAGTTTGTTATTAGAGGCGAAGAACAAAGGCTATTACTCAGACAACCTTCTAAGCAACTCTCTGTGCACGGAAATCCGTGCCACAATCCAAAAGAGTGCAGTCGACAAATCAACTTCAATGCCTCCTTCTGGATCACTGAATCCGATTTACCTTCAGCTCGACGATAGTTTTCCATGTCAGCTTCATATATAGAGTCTCTTCTTCTTTACGCCTCTAAGCATCGGTAGGTTGATACCTTCAAATTTTTGTTTCCGCGTAAAAAAGACTAGGCTTGTTTCGATGCATTGCAATGACATTGCAAAACCCCGCTAAGTTATCCATACATCAGTCTTAATAAGAATCCCCTATCTCTTTACACGGGCCTCCCTGAGCAAATTTCCTTATGCTGGTGCACAAACATCATCAACGTAAGCTTGGATGTGAACGATGATTGGCATTTCTGTAAGAAGAGAGTCCAATATCGAGCACCCAACCTCTGCCATAGTACAAATGCCAGCTTCCTCCGCCTCAGTCAGTAATATTCTGGATAATTTAGAGTGTAACCACCTTCTGATTACTTTGTTCAGTCCATGCTTCCTGATCGCAGGGTCCATAGAGTCAAAGGCAGCGTTTTAAAATACCCCATCAATTCCAGCAAAGACTCGCATTGTGTACTCATCTGCTTCCAGACTCACTTCGATTCTTGTCACAAGTACGTGTAGAGCTGATTCGCAGGAGAGAAAGACCAGGGCTAAATGCCAGACAGATCCTAAATTCCATTTTACTCGCATTTTTGATTTTTTAAGTTATGAAGTTCTTCCAGCACAGATGGCGATTGTGTATATGTACACAAACATATTCATAATTACGGCATTTTGTTGTACTCGAATGTAGCGATGACGCTGCGGACTTGTATGGTGCGCTTCAGAAATATTTTTATAATTCAGAATGAATCTGAAAATACAACTTTTCAAAAACAAGTGGAATGCTATTAAGTATATTTTTTGGATTCTTCATCACATTTCCCCAGTGTGTTGCCCTCTCGTTTTAACCGGTCGTAATAGGCGCGCTGAGAGCGCGAGCGAATGTTGGGCGAATAAAAAATATGGCACTTATGAAAACGCAAATTTTTAAAACAATTTTTTTCATTTTTTACGAGTAGAAAATTTGCATACGCACATATGTACATACTTGCATACATATGCACTAACTAAAATGTGAGTATTCATTTCCAAAGCGTTAATGAAATTTTCTATTTCATGAGCACACGGTTCAAAAATGTTTATGGTCGCTGAAGCAGATTAGACGTTTATGCCACCGAGCTATGCCGCCGCCGAGTTACGGAAAAATTGGCGGCGGCGACGTTTGTTGCCAAAGGAAGTATGCATGTTCAAAATTTGCATGATATGCAAAAAAATTTATCTTTTAAAAAAGTTTTCGGATGGAAGCATTTAGTACAGTTAAATAAGGGTTGAATACTGGTAATCTTACGATTTTTTTGCGTAGTAAATTATTATTCTTTAATACTGTAAGCAGTCGTAAAACTTTATTTGCGGGGCCATTTAAAATGCAGGAGTGGTGAAGATTTTTTCTCACATTTTTGCAGAAATTTTAACTAGTCGGTCAAAAGGGCCAAAAGTGGGAGTTGATGAGTTTAAATCCTTGGAAAAAAGTTAACCACTCTTGTTTTCAAGATGGCGGTGATTCAACAGCTTGCGAATCAAGTTTACAGCATTCAAAAGGAATAGAACACCACATAAAAAATCTGGCAAGAAAATTGTATGTTTCCTATTCATGTTTAGCCATTTAAAACTCATTAAAAAAACAGTGTAGTATTACAAATTTCAATGAATTAACGGCAAATAAGTTTATTACAACCCCCCTTTTTGTGTGACAACATCAAGGCGCTCGCCACAAATCGGAGGAGAAGCTCGGCCAAACACTAACGTATTGTGAAAGCGCTAAACTATTATTATTGTATTAAGTTTACTACAAAAATTTATCTATCGCGGCTTAATTCACTCCAATAACTCAAGTCGTTTTCTGTTCTCCCTTCCACCAGCGCTAGGCCTTCACCATTTGTATTCACTTAGGAATTATAAATATTTAAATTTACCACTAATTCATAGGCAAATTATAATCTGAATTAGAGTGGTGAAATCCTAACGCTGAGCAGTTTCGCCGGCGCACAGTGCACCGACTCCATACAAAGAATGGACAAAAATAGAAGGAGGGTTCGGAATTTGTTGAAACTGTACTACTAAAAGGAATACATGACGGTAATTTCAAAAAGAAATCGGGTTTTTCGTACCGGGATTTTGTTTACTTTTTGATATTTAGGTAAAATAAGGCTTAATGTACAATTATGTTACAAAATATGGATAAAAGAGCCTGCAGAAAATAACACAATTTTCCTAAAATTAAGAAAACAAAACGAAAATATAAATTGATTGGGTATTCATTGCCCTTTGCACTCCTTTTGCCCTTTGCGTGGGCGCTAGTAGGACGCTCCTTTTTGCATTTTCCAAACCAGATTCATTCGCTATTCCATCGCTTGATAGACCGCATGGGCTACTCGAACTCGCCTGCAGTCGCTGTTATTAAATAAAGCTCCATTTAACAAAATAGTTCGTTCATTTTAATTTTCAAAAACTGCGACAATTGTTTTTGCATTAAACCAATTCCAATTTCATCATAAAAATTAGTAAATTAGTATTTTTTACTTCAACTGCTTTATACCTCTCAAAAAATGTATTATATTCATTTTCATTTAGTTTCATACTTTTAAACTAAAGCTATCTTAACACGCTTTCTTTTGACACCAATATTGAAATATTTCACATAACTTGAGTATAATTTATACAAATATGACTTTCAAAACAGGTGGCAACCTTCTCCAAAAATATATTTAAACTAAAACCTTCTTAAACCTCTTTCGTTGGACACCCATATTGTGATACATATGTATTTCAATTAACTTATGAACTGAGTTGAATTTCACTTTTTAAACGGGTGGCATCCCTCTTTTGAAACTTAGAAAATATTGCAAACGTTAGTCAGGGTTATAAGCGATACGCGTGCCAAATTTCATCTAGTTTCATCCGTCCAGCCGTTTCTGAGTGAAGAGAGGTCTCGCATGGAGTCGGTTTGTGCCACTAAAAAATGTTCTAACCTCAAAAAATAAAATCCTACTGCACACCTTGAGGTAAAGCTCTAAAATTTGACGCCTCATTTTTGAAAATCGAACGAACCGTGCATATCTGGTGACATTCACAAAAATCTAAGTGCGTGTTGTCCCTACGCGCGGAAGAAGTGAAACTTAATAGACAATTTCCAGAAAAGAAGAAGTTTGCAATCTTTACTTTTGTCTTCGCCTATATCTATATCTTTGTCTCCATCTTTGTCTTTGCGTTTGTCTTTGACTACATCTTTGTCTTTTCTAGTCTTCAATGGCGTTTAATGCAGCCGATCGTACAGCCTTTTAATTTGACACGTGATTTTTCCCCCCTGGTAATAGAGGGTTCAAATTACCATAAACCGTAAAAACATTTTAGGAGGTTTTTGGAGTGTTTTTTTTTATTCTAAAAATTTTTATAATTATGATTATGATTATAATCTTAGGATTTTGACATCTTCAAACATGGCATATTAAAAAACAAAAATTTATTTTTAAATTTTTTTTTTATAAAACATATAATTTTGGATTCACCATAGATATTTTTATAAAAGTGCATAAGTACATCTTGTTAAGGATAAAAAGTTATTTTTAACAAAATTTTTTACACACTGTGTACAAATGACTTGTGATTTGAGGTGATGTTTAAGGCTTAAGATCTATTTTATCACAAGATACATAAGTTATGAACTTTTCTTAATTGGAGCAATAGCTTTAAAATGATACCAAAAAGTTCAAGTTCCAAGACTTTCGATTTTTCCATATTTGTCCTCGTTCGGTGCACTGTGCGGCGTCGCCACCGCCGAAAAGCCTATCGGCGTAAACCTCTAATGCAGATTACACACATACATTTGTTTAATATCACCGTGTGATATCTTCAGAAATTGATCATTAGCTATACGCTGTGTATCAAATCTGCGTGTATTTTGTATGACCTTCGCAGATTTTCAACGCAACCACCTACAAATCTCTACAAAACTATTATTTTCTGTTTATCGCTCACAGAGCGCTCAGTGGTTTTTGTATTTATATTTTTAGTTGGCTAATTTGCTGTTGCCAAATTTTTTGGATCACTACGCGATAGTTCGCCAAACAGCTAACTTCCTGCTGGTTCATCATTACGAGTGGCGGCTGACAGACAACAGAGGACCAAACGACCGACTGGCACCCCCTCTCCGGCGAGCCTGATCAACTGCTGCTGGCTTTTTCGTAATTTGTTAGTGTCGTGTGGGAATCAACAATCTCTGGAAGTGTTAAATCACTAGGAAATTTTCATTCGATTTTAAATTCTGCAATGATTTTCCATCTTTCCTTTTTTGTGTTGCATTCCATTGAAATTTTTTTGCAGAGTTCACTTTCACTTTCGCTCATTAATGATGCAGCCTCTGCTTTTATTTGTTTACTTTCTCGCACACATTTTACTTTTCAAGTTCAATGCGAATTTGCATTTGTCATTGCGCCGCTTTCTCTATACCTTCTTTTCCCCTTTTCAGTTGGCCCCCTTTTGCGGTCGAACCTTTATTCAGTTGCGTTTGTGGTTAAAAATAGTCGCAATGAGTAAGGTGGGAGAGCCGCCGTTGCCATTCTTCGACTCGACTCTTCCACTCTTTGACGGCATGCAGATGTGTTCTTCATCTAGAATCTGCCGTAAATTCTTTACTTGGCCATTTCTTTATCTCCTTATATGGCGTTAATTTATTTTTATGTTAGCTTTATGTAAGACCCTTTTACTCTGTATATATGTAGTTGCGGTGAGTCAATGTTTTGAATTTACTTCTGTAGCAGATATCCTTACGTATATTTGCATGTGTCTACTTATAAATATATACCAAATCGTTTTGTAAAGTATTATTTTTTTTATTTTCAGAGAAGACATCAGTCATGTGGCGGGCGGCACATAGTTTTCGTTTTCAATAATGACGCTGTGCACTTTAAATTTACGATGTATTTTTAGTCAACACTCAATATTGTATTCTGCATTCTATGTGCATCTATATACATATGTATGTATTAGGGTGACACTTTTAAATGTGATAATTTTTAAACCTTAAGTCGTGGACCACCACTCAAACACCAGTGCATGAAAAATGAGCTCCACAGAAATTGGGCTCAGTCGGAGCAGCGATTAAGCGATTTTGGCCGAGTGCGATAAGGCACGCCAGTCGTTTCTCCCCTGTGCCAACTAATGCCGAGTGTAGCCATGCCCTTATCCATTTGATCTCTTCATTGCAGTAGAGGTCTTCCTCTTTCTTTGCTACTACCAACGGGTTCCGAGCTGGTTTTTTTCCATTTATATGACATTAGCAAACTAGCGTAGCCGCTGTACTTTAGTTCGTTTGACTATGTCTACATATCTACATATATCGTTGTAAAGCTCACAAAGCTTATCGTTCTATCGTCTGCGATATTCGCCGTCTCCAACACGTAAAGTCCCGTAATTCATCCGCAAAACTTTTCTCTCGAACACTCCATTGGCCGCCTCGTCGGAAGTTGTCTGTGTCCATGCTTCTGCATCATATACCAGAACGGGTTTGTTGAGTGTCGAGAGTCGACAGAGGACTTTACTTCTTAGTTGCCTAATCAGTCCATAGTAGCACTTATTGCCAAGAGTGATTCTGAGTTGGATTTCGATACTTAAATTATTATCGGTGTTATGTTAGCAAAGGGTGGCGTACATGATGATCACGGGGGCGTTGCCCTCAACGCCGACGAAAGCCCTAGAGACCTTGCTCCGTTTTCTACCTGTGGACCTATGTGGTAAACTACAGGCAAGCTGTAATGCTATCAGACTAAACGCGTTGATCAAGTGGAGTAATACGAGATTCGGACACTCTAAAACTCCGGAAGATCTTCCAGCAGACTACTCAGTCGCGCCCACTGGACTGAGAAATAATTTCCAAACAAGGATCGCCTCAAGGGGTGAATGGGAGCAGGATTCAGTCCTGATCTCTTACTCTGACTCAGCAGCCATATACACCGATGGCTCCAAGTTGGTTCGGAAGGTAGGGAGTGGGGTTTACTCTTAGCCTCAGTTTTCGTCTGTCAGACCTATGCAGCGTTTCTCAAGCTGAACTTACGGCAATAAACGAAGATGCTAGATGGCTGATCGATTCATCTATTAATTTGTACGCAGTATCTATATTTTCTGATAGCCAGGTGGCTATCAAAGCACCTAATTGTAACAAATCGACATCGAAAATTGTCATTGAATGTAGACACACTCTAAACGTACTGGCAATGCGATGTGTCACTCATGTTGTATGGGCGCCAGGCCATAGAGACGTAAGAGGCAATTTTGTTGCAGAAGAACTAGCAAGGAAAGGAACCTTATTGTCTGTAATCAGTACCGCTCGAAATGCGGGCATGCGGCTATCGTCCTGCAAGCTCTGGCTGGAGGAAAACTTTATCGAACGGACAAATGCAACATGGGTTGCGGATCCCATCAAGCTAGGCATAATTGGAGTTCTCACTGGGTACTGCCTGATGGGAACCCACGGCATTAGAATGGGTATGTAGTCAAACGAATATTGTCGCAGCTGCCCTGATGAGGAGGAAATCGAAAGTGTGGAGCACTTCCTATGTCACTGCTCTGCATTGGCGTGGGCTCGTCGACGCTCGTTTCTCCACTACTCTTTTAAATGTCTGGCTGAACTGGACTCAGCTAATATCTGTGACTTTCTGCGCTTCATCAAAGCGATAAATTGGTTTCACTTCTAAGGTAAGAGGAGGGACGTAATGAGTCTTTAATATGGCATCATAATGGGCCCATATTGGCCTGAGTTTGTACTTTTCCTGTGGATCGGGATAGCCAAGATAACATAACCAAACCTAAACTTTGTTAGAAATTAGTGTATGAAAAATCGTCTGTTGCTGAACATAAGCAAGTGTTTCCACGTAACCTTGTTCTAAACGTTGTAACCGCATTGAGACCTCCTATAAGGACTACAAACCGGTTTTGAACCGAAAAGGTTTTTGAACTGAATATACGCTTTTTTCGTTTTTATTTTGAAATGCCAAAACCGAACCGAAAACCACTTCAAAAAATGGTTCGGTTTGGTTCAAAATGAATAAAGCATTTTTCGAGTTGTTCAATACGAGTACACAACTTTGACTATAGCTGCTAAAATTTTATTTCGACTGTCAATTCTGGGTATGCAGTTTTTGTCTACTCGACTAGAATTACGATTAGTCAAAACATTAAAAAAAAGCTTCTTTAAATTTCACCTTAGTGTGTGTATTTGAAAAAAATAGATAATAATTTTTATAAATTATTTCAAACCACTTAAATAATAATGCCTTCTGGTTTTACTTCTTTAAGTATGGATACCAGTTCAGTATCGAAAGCTCCAATTGTAATTCACAAAGAAAACTTCTGATAAATATTTGAATTTGATCTCAATAAAAAAGCCTTTTATTTTTATATATGTATGTAGATAAGTATATATGTATTAGGGTGTGCCAAAAAAAATTGATATTTTTTTTCTCGCGTTACGCTCAAAATATCGTAGAATATGTCCAAACAAACATCCTGTTGAAAACGGAGTTTAAAATTTTAATTTTAAGAGGTCCATCATCGAATCTGAAGTTTTACCGTTTAAATAACACGGAAAAATGATTTTTTTACTTTATTTCTCCTTGCAAACCAGAAAGAAACTTTTTATTTTTATAAAATCCTTATAATACTCTAAATTTGGAACAAAAAGTCTCATTGAGTCGAGTTTTTGAAAAAGGCAAAAAACGGAAATTTTTAATTTCAAAGCTCTGTAAGAAATCAAATAATGAAAACAAAAATTCGACTCAATGCGACTTTTGTTCCAAATTTAGTGTATTATAAGGTATAGTCAAGGATTTTATAAAAAAAATTTCTTCCTGGTTTACAAGGAGAAATAAGGAAAAAAAAATCATTTTTCCGTGTTATTTAAACGGTAAAACTTCAAATTCGATGATGGACCTCTTAAAATTAAAATTTTGAACTCCGCTTTTAACAGGATGTTTGTTTGGACATATTCTACGATATTTTGAGCGTAACGCGAGAAAAAAAAAATCGATTTTTTTGGCACACCCTAATATGTATACTAGGGCTGAGTAATTTGTTCGGAGCAAAATTTTCGAAGAAAGTGTATAGAAAATTCTACGATTAATTCTAAGCAAAAATGGCAAACACACTATATACCAAAAATTATGTTGACTCTCCCAATTTTTAAAAGGAAAAGCAGTACATTCAGCCTTATCATGAGTTTAATTTTCCCCGAACCGGTTCACTTTTCACGTTTTGCTTCCGGGTATTTACTATGGGCGGATGAACAATTTTCGGGCGAACTTTCGTTCGGGCGAAACTCAGGATAAGGCTGATTGTAAATTTTTTGGTCTAAATATATTTTTTATTTATGTATCTATTTTTTTCTATTTTCTCTGTTTTGTGAAGTAGTTTTTTTTTAAGATATATGAAGAAAACACAAAATTTTTTAAAATAAAAATTTGTTTCGTTCAGAAAAAGTTATATTACACTAATTTTTCTTTTAAAAATTGAGTCAAACGTCATTTTTGGTATATAGTCTGTTCACCATCTCTGCTTAGAATCGAACGTAGAATTCGAATAAGCCATACACTTTTTTCGAAATTAAATTACTCAGCCCTAATGTACATATATAGTATTTTTCATATTTTTGTGATGTTTGTATCACTTAGTATCAAAGAAAAAAGGAACCGGTTGTTGTACCGGTAGAAGTTTTTTGTAAGCTTATGTTTGCTTTTGTTATGCGTCACAGTTCAGAATCCACCGACCCCTATACGCTGAAGCTTTTGTCTATAGCAATTTGTACGTTCGGGGCTTGAAAACGCGTCCTTCACCTGCTCTCCACATTTAGCCTTATCCTGAGTTTCGCCCGAGCAAAAATTCGTTCGAAAATTGTTCATCCGCCCATAGTAAATACACGGAAACAAAAAGTGAAAAGTGAACCGGTTCGGGGAAATGAAACTCATGATAAGGCTGTATGCGTGCCATGTTTGCTAGTATTGAGCATATCCAGGAAATGTTCTAGAAAAGCTTTGAGTTATCGTAGGACCCATTCTCTTATTTTATTTTATGTTATTTCATTTTAGTTTATATTTCTGATAGCGGTATATTCAATATAATAGACTCAATTCGCGCCAAAAAAATATTCGCATTAAGCCATGTTCATTTATACGAAGTAGCTGTTCACGTTATTGTGGATACACTATTTGAGTATTTTTATTTGCATCATTTGTGTTACCACTGCTTACCACTGTATTTGATACAGTTTCCGCTATTATCCGCTAGGTGGCAGCACAGCTTTTCAGCAAATATACAAACCGGAAAATTCAATATGCGCCATTAGAAAGTCGACCGGAAAGAGCACTGTTGCTATCCGGCGAAACTTTGCCCATTTTCCTTCCTCCATTTCTCAGTGATTCAAGTTGTATATCATATATATTTCATATAAAACAAAGGAAAGTGTACTCAGTTGTTATATGCATGTGTGTGTACATACATATATAACATCGTTTCATTTCAATTTGTTCGTCCAACACGCCGTCACAGCCACAACAATAGCAATTTGTAGGCATTTGGTGCTGATGGGGTAGATAAACATCGCCCAGTACTCAGGAACAGCAGCAGCAGCAGCAGCACAACGATGAGAATAATAAAAGTGTAGGTAATACATAATTACTAATCGTAGAGGGATGAATGATGCAGGATAAAGAAAAATGTGAAGGTAGGCAGGTCGAGCATTGATATTTAACGAAAATGTAGCAAAACAGTAATAATCGGAGCATAACAGTGCATTGGGCTGCAGGCAAGGGGTGCAAAGAGAAGATTTTGAATTTGCATTTACACACATGCGGAGTAATGTATGTATGTTTGTGCATATGTACGATCAGCATAGGTGAAATTTTAAAACCAGTAATGCTGGGCAACTATCATCGAACTAATGCAATTCAGAGGCATACATGTATGTATATAAATGCACACAAACATACGCATATATCCATCCCAATAATGTTTTACAGACACAAATACAAAACTTGCGTGAGTATCTACCAGGTACTCAGAAAATCTGATGTGTAAACATCTGTGTACGGCTCGGCAAAGCAATTTTCGAACTGGCCCCAAACTATTCCCAATGCGGTCTCTAACTAGGCCCGAAATGGTCCCGAAAAAGTTTTGAATTAGTCTCGAACTAGTACCGAAATGATCCTGAAAAAGTATCGAGCTAATTCCGAACTGGATTAGAGCAAGTCCCGAAATGATCCCTAAAATGTACCGAAATGGTCCCGAACAGGTCTGGAACTAGTCCCGAAATGATCCCGAACTAGTCCCGAAACAGTTACGAAGTAGTCCCGAAATAGTCCCGTAAAAGTCCCGAACTATATCAACGAGCAGTGTTGGTAAAACAGCTGATTAGATTTATTTTCACTTGTACTACTTCTGAATCCGTTTTTGTTTACGCATGACGGCTTATGCAAATTTAGCACATACTGGGAGCAAAGATTTCCACACATAAACAATTGATTAAGAAAATAAAAAATTCCAATTAATTGTTTGATTGAACAAGTAAAATATAGATTAACTAAAATTTAGAATTAAGATTTAATCTACTCTAAAAAGCCATACATGCCGTTTAGAATATGTAACAGTTGTTTAAAGAATATACCGAAAAATTTCTGCATAACCTTGGATTTGATCCTGTTGGAAAGGACAACCATTAATCATTTTTCAAGGTCTAATTTGACCTGTTCTAAGATTGCTAACGCTTCGGCCTAATGCAGCGTGGGTTATCTGCCCATTAGAATTGTAGGTTTAGTGCCAGATCCTTAAGTACCAACACCAGCGCTGTCATCGATCTATGAACCGCCTATGTACGCATGCATCTGGGATTAAGAGTAGGGGGCTCGTTTGTCCAGCCTTAGCGATTTAGGATTTTACCAGAAAACTTCTGCCAAAACAGATCTCCTTGGTCACTTTTATCTTCCCGAGAATACCGGTGTGAACTGGTGCTTGAACAAAAATATGAGGAGTTCATATTAGGAGCGACACCAGAGCCGCAGTTACCCAAGTTCTCATTACTCCAGTGACGAAGAGACATGCGAAGTGACGAAGTCTTTTCTGAACGGATCATCATGCGGTAAAGCTACACCAGAAGGTCCGTGTAGCTTTAGCAAGAGTTTTATTAAGATAGGAGTTCCAACTAAGCCTCTAATGTAGCGGAAATTCTAGATACACATTTGACCTTGTCAGAGTATTCAAGCAATTTAAGAGTAACGGAACCAAATTTTGAGTTATACTTGTAGCTTGTTGTGAACGGTATAAGAACGGTTTTTTTGCGGATTCATGCTGTAGTACTACCAAATTTTCCCGTAACTATGTATACTTGTGAGGCGATCTGCGTACTCAACGTAACCACACTAGTATAGTCTGCTTGAGGGGACTACGAGAGAACCCAGCAAGGCTGAAGGAAAACTCGCTGTGGGCAGCCTCTCATGGCACGATAGCGAGTTTGGTTGTA
>JAPVRG010267859.1:5909-17148 GCA_029783565.1 Rhagoletis cerasi
CTATCCGTAATCGACTCATAAATTTTAACCAAAAAAATCAACATGCAAACGTCGTAGAAAAATTTTACTGTAGCCCATGATACAAAAAAGAAGGTAGTTTCATTGTCACTTTTCGGGCGCCATATTAACTACCTGACAATTAAGCAGGTTATGACATTTCCTGCTACCATACCTAATCCTCAAAAATTTTTTTTTTTTTTTCAAAAAAATTATTTTCAATATTAAAAGAAAATTAATCTTCAATTTATTAAAACAACCAACTAACGTCTTCTAAGAAATTACAGACCGGTTAATATGTTGTACACCGCAAAAATTATTAATTATTACATTTGTTTAAACGTTAGCTTGGAGTCGAATTAACGCCCAAGTAAGTATTTAATTTCGGTGCATCGTGATATGATAGAATTGTCTCTATTTTAGACAAAAGTGGTAAACAAATGGTATCTTGGGGCAAACCTATGGGGAGATTCTGTAACACACGTCGGTAAGTTGCGGTGGCGATCCGAAAATTGTCGCTAGCTGGTTACAGAATCTCCCCTTTGACCACGCATTGACAAAAACTCCGGATGTTATTGACCCAATTTTAACGAGTGTTTGTGTTAAAAAGCTTGTGAAAAGATCTAAGAGTTTACAACTAATAATTTCGATTGATTTAGAAAAAGTCCTTTATTTAGGCAATCTTGGAGGAGAAGGGAAATACGATGGTTCTTAAAAAATATAGGTGAAAACCCTTTGAAGCCTGGTTTCGAACTTTAATGACGAAATATCTAGCAATACATCTTCGGACTATTTAAAAGAATTTCGGAAGAAAAATTAATGCTCATTTGCTTAGTGAAATTAAATGACAAAATCCTAAAACGTTTTTTTTTTTGGGTATAACCTTTTTTAGAATCATGATACAAAAAAGAAGGTAGTTTCATTGTCACTTTTCGGGCGCCATTTTAACTGCCTAACAATTAAGCAGATTGTGACATTTCATGCTACCATACCCAAATTCAAAAAACTTTTTTTTGTCAAAATAAATATCGACCCCTAACCGCCAAAATAACGAAAGCGACATTTTTTTCAAAATTTTCCTTTTGATGCAGAAATGCATCTAGATGAACAAGAAACATTTCTGCATTAAAAACAAAATTTTTAAAAATATGTCGTTTACGTTATTTTGGCGGTTAGGGCTCGATATACAAAATAGAAAGAAAATGTCTTTTAGTTGTGAAAATTTGAATACATATTAATATTAGTTTAACGGGTTCTCTGATATCTATAATTTTTAAATTTTGAGTTTTTAGATTTAATAAATTTAAACAGCCTCGTGTCGCTTGAAAATTGAAGGGAAAATTATGAAATTCAATAAAAACAAAATAATAAATAAAAACAAAATAAAATACAATTTGCAAAAGGAAAGAAAAAACACCAGAAATACATTTTTTTTTATAAAAGACATATTGTCCCAAATCTGTCCAAAATGGAACCAGTTTAGAACTAGTTCGAAAGTTCTGCAGAGGCGGGCAATTGCCACTTCGTAGGATATCGCCATGTTAAACGAGACAGTTGAAAGCATTGATTTGGGATAGATGAAGAACCAGTGCCGTCCCTTTTCTAGCTAGTTCGATTTTCTGCAGGGGTAGTTATGGAGGATGGTGCCTTTTGGAAACCTAATGTTAAAATTATTCGAAAATTACTACAAATATGATCATAAAATTATTGCAAAAACAATCAGAAATGGCTAAAAAAACTGATAAGAAAATGGCCATAAAATTACCACAAATTTGATTCAAAAATGACTACAAATATAAGTAGAAATCGCATAAAAATTGAGATCATAAACATTCTCCAACAGTAGTCATATGGAGGGTACCATTTTCTCCCGACGACATAGTTATGTTTGATTAGAAAATAAGTGCATTTTCGATCGTTTTAAACATCTGGTTGAATAAAATATGACCACTTTTTGTTAAAAAAATTTACATATATGTGTAACTACTACATAGAATGAAGTGCTATATTAGAACAGGGACGATTCAGGGAATCAACGAAATAAACAAAAATTTGATGGTCTCCTGTTTCCTTCAAGCCGTATGCATATTATGTCCAATTTCTACGTTGCTATTCGTTCTTTAAAAATCTAAAAATGGGAAAATAGCATGTTTTCTGTTAACAAGACAAAACTTACTTATTCATGATGTTTTTCATATGCAGCATCTTACCGTATTTACTCTTTAGATAAAGCACTACAGTCGTTTACTTTCTGTTTCAATTGACGAGAATTGGAAGTGACAACTAAAGCCAATTCTTCTCTCCCTGGTATTTTTATCCTCTGCTACCACCAGCAGCTACAGCGTTTCTCATAGATTTACAAAATGTAATTTTTTTTTTTTTAATTTTTTCATGTACATTTGTTTCTATGAGAATTTCTTAATCCGCTTCTGAATTTCGAAAACTAAAGTTGCCATTTTGGGTACATTCTCTTATCGAATCTCTCTTTCTTGTTTTAATATATTGGTGCTCTGATGTTCGGGAATGTAGTTTGAATGTACCATCCATATAGAAGTATTACATACAAATTTGGATACGTTACCAGTATTCACTTCTGCTGCAGAACGAGCCTTACGCAAAACAGATGAAGACTTCCAAAGAAACAAAATCAAAAAAGTAATTAACTTTTTTTTTAAGTACTTACATGCAAACGAAGTTATCGATGACTGCGAAGACTCGATTTCCTTTCGCAACAGATCAGTAGGAATTTCGTATCAATAACATTCATTATCTCAAGTTTTGAGTTATAAAAAAAACGTTTGTAGTTCCTCTCCCTATTGTAGAAGTACCGGGGTATGTACAAAATTCACAAAACTTAATTATTAATTTCAACACATCATTATTTTCTTTTCACCTTCTTTTATTATCCATTCATTGGCAAAGTTATCAATTTTTTGGTAATTTTTTTAGTTTGTATCATTAGTTTAATATGGGTTTTAATATTATAAGAGAGTTACACAGAAATCATTTAAAAAAACTTATTTCTTTATGTTGATACAAAAAACTGGGTCTCAATTAATTTTTTATATACTAACATTTGCTAATTTATTCCATGCAACATATGGTAGATCATGGTAATTTTAAGTACTCATATTTTTTATAAAAATAATGTTTTTAATTTGTATGTATTTTTATTTCAGTGCAGGAGAGTTGAGTTATTAAAGCAATAAGGGTGCGTTTAAAACAGGGACCGAGAACAAAAGGTATGATCGAAACTAAATGTCGTTCTCCTAGTTTTGTTCCCAAGAACGCTTAAAAACCCAAACCGAAATGAGAACAAAACTTTCAAGAGTGTTTTCACAAGAACGAAAGTGAGCACAAATCCATCGAGAACGTTCTCAACGGGAATTATATAAGAACGAAACCCTGGGGAATATTTCCAAAGAGAACCAAATGCGAACAATACTTTCGGGAATATTTTTAAGAGAACAAAATGGGAACAAAAGCCTCCAGAACGTTCTCTCAAAGAACAAAACGGTTAAAAAAAAAGTTTCAGGAACTTTCTCTCGAAGAACATTTTGGAAACTAAAGTCTCAGGAAAGTTCTGGCAAGGAACAAAACTGGAGCACTTTATACTACTAAAATTTAATAAATAAAAAGTTTGAGATTTTGATGAAAATTTGTTGAATTTTTGTACAAGGTTTGGTGGGCAAAAATCATCAATATTAAAAAAATTCAATAATCTCTTCATCGTTGGTAGGATGTAGATCAACACCTTCTTCTCTCGCTAATTGACCTGCAGGATATTCGACTTTAAGTGGATAATTTGCCCTAGAAGCTTTCGCCGATGGAGTGGGACTCCTTACACATTTGGTCGAAACATGTGCGGAAACTCTCAGGGCCTTGTTGGTGTTCTGACTGTTATAACGTACCACCATCATGTCGTCCAAGATCGTCCCTGTCAGACTCGCCCCCAAAGTCCCTCAATATGAATCGCATACCAGAGAACAGACGTTCGACCGTGGCTTGAGTTGCTGGAGTAGCATGGACCACTAGCAACTGGCTACGTTTTGCTAATTGCGGCATGACGTTCCGCTTATTTTCCGAATACTTAGTTAAGATTGGCAACTGAATTTTCAAGCTCCAAGATCCGTCGTATACTTGAAGTATTCGGAGCCTTGTTTCCACGATCAGCAATCGCCCAATTCTACAATTTCCGGAATACATCGCTGTTCAACCCTCCGAGCGTATGAATCGTACGTGTTCCAGCGTGGCCTTTTCCAACCTTCTTACTGGTTGAAGAATGCGCTTGAGAACAGACTGTGTCTCCATCCAGTTCTTGGTGCCTGCTCCACAGTTGCTCCAATTTCGAAACGGCTTCACGATGGTACTTCTTCGAAAGAAGAAGGATAAATCGGAGATTCAAAAAAACTGAAGCCAACAGGGTCTCGTTCTCTATCAGATGCGTCTCTCCACTCCCTATGGCTTCCACAACTTCCTCAGCTAAGGCAGCTCCGAAATCTTGTGTGAGTAGTTTGCACTCGATCCAGATGGCCACTCTTAATCGATCAATGCAAGGGCTTATGAGACGCTGAAAAGTAGTAATAACAATAATAATTTTTGTTCTATTCTTTTTGAGAACATTCTTGAGAGTTTTGCTCTCATTTTGTCCTTTTTGAGAACGTTCCCGAGAGTTTTTCTCTCTTTTTGTTCTTCACGGCAACATTCCCAAACGTTTTGTTCTAATTTTTTTTCTTTTTGAGAACGTTCTCGAAACGTTTTGTTCATAGTTTGTTCCCGTTCAAACAGTTCTCAATACTTATGTTCCTGTTTGGTTTTGTGGGAACGTTCTTTGCATTCATTTTGTTCTCGTGCAGAACTAAACCAAAACGGAGGCGTGTTCTCGGTCCCTGGTTTAAAATGCCTGCTTGAAGTTCAGAGTACATTCATTGAAAGGTTCTGGTGTTTACAACATCGGTTTTTAGTGAAGGTTCGTAGTCTTAATGACATAAATCAAACGTTTTCGAACTTCGAATAAACTAATATTTCACTCCAAACTGATATGCAAACAGATGTAGATTTCAAAAATACCACTCCCAGCTTCAATCGGACATTGTAAATGGTTCTTAATGAATTGTAAGTTAATTTTCATTATAAACTTCTCTCAAATTTTTCTTCTTTCATTTAATCTAATATTTAATTTAAAACACTTAAGGCGTTCTTAGTTTATGCAGCAATGTGCTAAAAGCATAATATGTAACAGTGTTTAAAAGACAATAATATTGTGTGTTTTCATAAAAAAACATTTTGCATACCTTTGGGCATAAAAAATATAAATCCCAAACCTAAATACATATCGCACATCCTCTTCAAAAGAGGCACAACTCAAAAATCAGATCCGGAAAAATAAATGCTTGTGAATCGTACAGATTCAACGCAATTAATATAAAAACAGGTGTAAGAGTAGTTTTCTAATTAGAGGATATAATTATGATGAAAAAAATATTTGCATTAATTTTAGATAAATACTACGAATGGATTTATGCAAAAAAGAAGATCTTGTTTGAGTTGTACCTCTTTTGAAGAGGGTGTGCGATAGGTATGTAAGTATAAAAAGAATCGAAAGCATAAATATGTATTAGACCGTATCGAAAAAAAAGTTCGCCGTACACCCCCTCATTTGAAAACCATTTAAAAAATAATAAACATTTTTTTTGACAACCCTAGTAGTCGTCCAATTATATTTTTTTCATATCTTCGGCATTTATAGTCGGATTTTAAAGTGTGATACACCAATTTTTTAGTCTCGAGGAGGGAAGTTTATTGACCTCAGGTGCTGCATAAAAAAAAACATAAAAAAATTCTTTTTTTCAATGGTTTTTCAACAAAAATAAAATGTGTTTTATTTCGGGTTCTACTGAACTATTCGGAATACTTCTTTCGGTAAAGATTAATGATTTTTGACGGTCTTTAATTTACTGTCATTAGGGCGGTACGTTAAGGTGGTAGCAACTGAGATCTGGTGGGTAAGTACCACAATGGAGCACAAGAGCTCAAGGAACTTCCGTAGGAAAAATCCCCCCCTCGAGACAAAAACATTGATGTATCACACTTAAAAAGCCTACTATAAATGCCGAAGATATGAAAAAGATGTAATTGGGCGACTACTAGGGTTGTCCAAAAAAATGTTTTTATTATTATTTTTAATGCTTTGCAAATACACTTCTTAGAAGGGGCGTACGGCGAACTTTTTTTATTTCGCCTATAAGGCGAGACGCTCTAATATGTACACATGTTACACAAAGAATAACCTGATATACATAGATACGTAGCTCAAAATTGTATAAGTAGTTAATATTTAGTTGATTAAAAATAAATATTTATTTTCGTTTCAAATTACGACAGTCTCAAGACACACTTTAGTTACAAGTGAGCAGGAAAATTAGCGCACTGACTACATACTTATAGCGTCCGCTATTATCCTGTAAAGCAATAATACATAAATACGAGTACGACCAAATCGCATGCGCACACTTTTATAATAAATTAGTGGTACATAGGTGTGTGCCATGCATGATAATGTTAAATGTTTTTTTCGAGTAGGAAATTTAATTGTTTTTTGTTTTCATTAAAAGATCTTTTCGTTTTTTTTAGAATAGATTGATTATGCCTAAGCCTAAAAAGTTTTAATTAGAGCAACATTAAAATGTGTTTCTTACAAAAAATTTTTAGGAAGGGTATTGTTGGAGTGCTGGTCCTTTTTTAATACATAAATATAATTGAATGTAATTATGTATGTGAATCCAATTATGTATAGTTGAGTAAATACATACACACATTTATAGAAGCTACATATGTATGTAAGTGTTTCTTACATACATACTTACATATATATAAATATGAACATAAATAACATCATTCGAACATTTAGTTCACTCGGGATCGTATTAAAAACATTTATAGATTTGAATATAAAAATATTTTGACTATACCAAAAATTTCTTAAAAAATAATTCATCGCTTTATGTACTTTTACTACCATTATACAATGCGCAATTTATGGGTTTTTTTAAGCTTTACGCTTATTATTATTTTATTTCTTATTTAATGTGTGTTGCCATAGCAACAATCAACATTGATAATACAATAATTTTAATTTGTATGGAGCTTTTTCTTTGTTAATTTGTTAATTAAAGCTTTTAAGTATGTTCTAAATATTAAGCTTAAAATTATCTACATGTTCCGCATAATTCTGTTAATCAATCGATACTGGGAATACATTTAGCTTACAAAACCAATTTTATTTGTTTATACATATTTAATTTAACAAATAGAGTTTTCTAGTTTCGAAAAATTTCAGCTTAAAAAATTTTGTGTACGACTTGTTAATGAGATCATTGAGCCCAATCATAATACCTTTCATTTACTGACAGACGAAACCGCGATAATGTACATACTTGCAAGCATACATAGGTACATATGTATGTATTTTACTTTCATTTTAATAATAAATTACAAGTTGCAGATTTGCAAAAAAGGAGCCTCGATATCGTAGTGCTGCATTTTCTAAAATATTTGTCGTCAGAGCATTCAATTGAAGTTACGAAAATTTCGAGTATGTAATAGTAGAATTATTCATGTTAAAATACAATTGGTACCAAAAGATTATTAAATAGTTTCGATAAGCAGACAAGCAAAGAGTAAGATCATGCCATTAATCCTCGAAAATGCGATGCATGGAATTTCCAGTAAAACAGCATCTAGCTACAGCGACGACGTTAGCTGAAGCATAGACAACATAGTAATCTGACGTTGAAATTGATTTTTTGTATGAAAAAATGCAACATCACGTATGTATATAGGAATTTTTTTCAAAATATTTATATGCTAGTATATGGATTAAAAGTACTTTACGTAAATTAACGAGATTTTCGAGGATCATTTGACATGGCCTTATTCAAGGCACATTAAACAAGGTAGTCGCAGAAGAGTAGAATCAACCTAGAATGCCAAAACAGAAAGAAATGTAAACACGTTCGACCAATCAAAAAGCAGCAAGGGAATTTATGTATATGTGAATGTGTATATGAATGTACACAGTTTGACAATTCAGATTATTTACGAAATAAAAAAAATAAAAATTGCAGCCCTGCTAAGACCTTGTTAATGTGCCTTGGCCTTACTCAAATTGTTTGAGCCTTTCAAGCCATTTTTAAATATACTTTTTTTTTCAAAAATTAATGGCCAATATTTCCGCTAGTTTTGTATACACCTAGGTGAAAATAATAGCACCCCAACATTTTGACCAGTTTTGCAAATTTTTCTTTTGTTTCTTTAAAGTCTAGTAATTTTTTATATAAGTCTAGATCATACCATATAAATCCACATTTAAAACTTTGCACAAAAATTATAAAAATTCAACAAATTCTTGCCAAATTTTCAGACTTTTTATTCAGAATTTTTAGAAAAAGTTTAGGCAGTTTTGTAGTTCTTTAAATTTTAAAATAATAGAGTTCAAGTTTGAAGTGGCTACGAGTCCGCATCGATTTTTAATAATTTTATTTGCTGACGCTGTTGTGCATGTTTTTCCATTCGAACATACATTGTATGGACGGTATCAGCAAAAAAATCAAAAATCAACGGAATTTCTTGTACTTTATTGTACTTAAATTAAAAGTGCTATAAAACTGCATACCAAAAATTGTTCTAAAAATTCTGATTAAAAGGTTTGAAATTTTGGTGAAAATTTGTTGAATTTTTTTAATTTTTGTGCAAAAATAAGTTTGAAATCTGGCATTATATGATTTTTGTTATTTAATGGGCTATACTTTTATAAAAAATGAATGAACATTAAGCAAACAAAAAAAAAACAGTCAAAACTGGCCTAAATGTTTAGGTGCTATTTTTTTACCGGCACTGTATTTTTTCAAATACAAAGTCCCAACCTAAGGCCTTTCCAATTCAACTTTCAGGGGCGGATGGCCTTTCCTGAAGCCCAGTCGCAAATGGAGTACTGGGAATACAAGGCGACCTCAATAGGTATTCAGCTTTACCCGCCAGCCGTGTGACCAATTATAAACACAAAACGAAAAGCGCTCCTCAAAGCAGGCCGACAGAAGTGATCAAATCCTAAAGCAGAAAAGCCCACAACGAAGGTAAACAGCAGGTGCACGCACCTACCAACATTAATACCATGGTACGTCCTGATACAGGTTGAACTTCCGAGTATCTCTCACAAAAGTTCAACTGATCGGGAGGCATTTACATAGCCCTTATCCAGCGTCTATTGAGATTACTGTGGATGCCCACAGGAGCAGCTTGACCATAAGAGGTTGGACCAATAACTTCTCCAGAGCGCATCCCTCTAAAGCCGCCCACCTAGTCCGAGATACGGATCGTCGTCTGCACACCTCACCAATCAGTGAGGATCAAGAGAACTTAGTGAAGTTGCATTCATTGAAGTATTAATGTACTAAATCAATTATTGTTGCCAAATACTTTTTCAGTCGATAAGATGTTAATTTAATGATTGAAGCAACCACTCCCTTAACTCGCTTAAAAAGTTATACAGTTATAGTAAAATGCGAGCAGATATATGTATAATATAACATTTTTAATTATTTTGCATATTTGTATAAAAAAGTGGGGTGAAACCCGCGGGTGAAGGCTAGTACATATGTATGTATATATTTTGAGACTAAAAATTCAAAGGGGTTACTCATACGCTCTGTCCGACAACTTAAGCACAACTATGCATATACATTAGACTGTCCCAAAATACCAAAGTTGTTTTTTTTGACGCATACCCCCTCATTTTATTGGTTTTATCTTGAAAAGTGTCCGAATAAAATTTTATGCAATTCGGACCACGGCAGTCAATGCTATCATAATAGCTTAGTGCAGTTCGCCTGTTTTGTTAATTTACTCATTTTACTTCTGTATAAGACGGTATTACTATACTCCCTACAGTATTAGGACATAATATTTAGTAAATCTGCGTTTTTGGTTTTTTACCTGGTAGTCAGGATTTTTTCCAAAGGACTATAAATTATAATATATTTCCAAAAGTTTACACAAAATATGGAAATATGGGTATTAAATTAAAGAAGAATTCGAAACAAGATTAATTATAACTTTTATTTTCAATTATCCTTGAGGAACATGTAAAAAATGTCCTTTAAAAATATTATCCTTCAAATATTTTTAATGTTTAATGATTTTTGAAGAATCTTAGTTTAATTAAAATCCTGTAAATATGTATAAGAATATTAAAGGATACAAATTTTAAAGGATATTTTTTAATTTGTTCCACACTTTATTTTGTTTATTTAATGTTATGAAAAGTATTTTTCTTAAAGGATAAAAAGAAGTTGTTATAAAAGTTGAATCTAATAATTCAATGTTCATCGGAGATATTTTGTCGCCAAAAGTAATTTTTGCTGAGCTCCTAAGTTTTTTTAATTACAAAGATACATATGTGTCTTTTCTAGTAGAAAAATTTGTGTATCCCCTGAAAACTTGCAATTCTGAACATTTTTTAGTTGGTGTGACGAATACGAAATTATTAAATTCTACTTTTCTACTACACTTCTTTTTCTTAAAAAAATGCCTTACATAATATTAAATAAACCAAATCATGTGCTTCCTTATTTTATATGTCCATTCAGGCTGTTCTAACGGATGTAAATCAGTACGATATGAAAATTATGTTCAGTTAAATTTTTTTATGTCATACGGAAGTACAACCAATATATTAACCCGAGAGGACACGCCGAGTACTAAAAGTTGAATTTAATAATTTAATGTTCATCATACGCCCTGTCACACCAATTAAAAAATGTTCTACAATTGCAATCCTTCAGGACATACACAAATTATTCGACTAGAAAACATATCGTTCTGCGGGCTTGTAATACACCCTTACAAAGCACTGCACTCTCTCCATTAATAACTTTTTTCGATGTCCTTGTGAGAAATCCTTTCGTTCTATTAAAAATTTAAAAATGCAGATTTACTAGAAATGCGTTCAAATATGGGAAACATTGTCATGGACGATTCGGCAGCCTTAATTCAAGTTATTAACTAAAACTTCAACTAAAAAGGCTGACTTTAAATGTATTTAAAACCAAAAATTAAGCATAATTTTTCAAGGTTAGGCTTACAGGGTCAGGAATACAGTGCACATTTCTTATAAGAATACAGGAAAGAAACATTTTGAAAAGCTCACGCAAACTATTAAGGTATACAAAAGATAGAAAAAAGT
>JAPVRG010267859.1:17168-29306 GCA_029783565.1 Rhagoletis cerasi
ATTTCCAAAAGTTTACACAAAATATGGAAATATGGGTATCAAATTAAAGAAGAATTCGAAACAAGATTAATTATAACTTTTATTTTCAATTATCCTTGAGGAACATGTCAAAAATGTCCTTTAAAAATATTATCCTTCAAATATTTTTAATGTTTAATGATTTTTGAAGAATCTTAGTTTAATTAAAATCCTGTAAATATATATAAGGATATTAAAGGATACAAATTTTAAAGGATATTTTTTAAATTTTTTAATTTGTTCCTTAATCTACCCGAGAGGACATGTCAAACACTAAAACACTTTATTTTGTTTATTTAATGTTATGAAAAGTATTTTCCTTAAAGTATGAAAAGAATTTGTTATAAAAGTTGAATCTAATAATTCAATGTTCATCGGAGATATTTTGTCGTCAAAAGTAATTTTTGCTGAGCTCCTAAGTTTTTTTAATTACAAAGATACATATGTGTCTTTTCTAGTAGAAAAATTTGTGTATCTCCTGAAAACTTGCAATTCTGAACATTTTTTAGTTGGTGTGACAGGGCGTATGATGAATACGAAATTATTAAATTCAACTTTTCTACTACACTCCATTTTCTTAAAAAAATGCCTTACATAATATTAAATAAACCAAATCATGTGCTTCCTTATTTTATATGTCCATTCAGGCTGTTCTAACGGTTGTAAATCAGTACGATATGAAAATTATGTTCAGTTAAATTTTTTTATGTCATACGGAAGTGCAACCATTATATCAACCCGAGAGGACACGTCGAGTACTAAAACACTTTATTTTGATTACTTAATATTATGAAAGGTATTTTTTTAAATGAGGAAAAAAATGTAATACAAGTTGAATTTAATAATTTAATGTTCATCATACGCCCTGTCACACCAATTAAAAAATGTTCTACAATTGCAATCCTTCAGGACATACACAAATTATTCGACTGAAAACATATCGCTCTGCGGGCTTGTAATACACCCTTACAAAGCACTGCACTCTCTCTCTTTACTAGAAATGCGTTCAAATATGGGAAACATTGTCATAGACGATTCGGCAGCCTTAATTCAAGTTATTAACTAAAACTTCAACTAAAAAGGCTGACTTTAAATGTATTTAAAACCAAAAATTAAGCATAATTTTTCAAGGTTAGGCTTACAGGGTCAGGAATACAGTGCACATTTCTTATAAGAATACAGGAAAGAAACATTTTGAAAAGCTCACGCAAACTATTAAGGTATACAAAAGATAGAAAAAAGTCAACCACTTTATGAAAAGCAACTGAAAATGTCTATCAAAAAATACACATGCTCATCTACTTGTAATATTCGGCTTAACTCGAATTTTTATTGTATATTTGTTTTTCTCTTTCATCTTCACCATTATACTTACAATAGCCAAAGATGCTATAAAATCAGTGCCAAATAGTACTTCTACAATCGTAAAATTATTGCTACTACCTTTAGATGCGGGTATATAATGCAATTTTTAACCATATTATATGGAAGATTCTTGTAGATTTCCCTTATGTACGTTGGTTTGGGGTATACAATCTTAAATGCGCTTAAATTTGACCTCCTCACATTTTGCTCGGGTGCCTGGGTGCCCGGGTGACCGAGTAATTCCTATACTGCAGTAAAATAACCGAATACCCAGACCTCCCGGGAAGGGCGTCACCTGCTGCCCGGGTCAAATCATCAGATCTATTCTAAATGCACAGATGGTAAATATAGAATACTATATATATAGAATACACAGAACTGAAATGCGTGCATTTTACGCGACAATAATACGCCCCTTCACAGAGCTACTATTGAGAAGAAGTTTTAGAAAACCTCAACAAATATCATCGACCAACCACAGTATTCACCTGACATGACCTCGTGCGACTTTTTCTACTTCCCCAAACTTAAATGGTCGTTACGTGGTACTCATTTTGAGTCGGTTGGAGCCATAAAACAAAGTTCGTTTAGGGAATTGAAGGCGTTGTTATATACCAGGGCGCCTACTTCTAAGGCGACAAAATAAGTTTTATTTTTAAATAAAAATTTTGAGGTTCCTTAAAGGCTTCTGGGAGTCCTTATTTCTGATATTTTGGAGCGAAATGCCTTCGAATTTTTGCTCCTTTTTATTTTGTATAGAGCCTTCTGGCCTTCTGATTCAGCTTTTTTAGAAGGGGAAAATTTACATGAAACAATAAAAGCACGGTTCAAATTTGACTTCGCGCCAGACGCGCGCCGACACAAAAACTCAATTTTTTCCTTCATTTGACTTCCCTTGCCTTGGATACACACTTTCTCGTCTGCTTTCGAGTGCGTTTTTGAAATATTTTCTACTACAGCTTCTAAAGAGAATATCTTATTTAAAAAGCCCTTCATGAAAGTTTTTATTAAAATATTTAGCACCTCATTTTGCCGACTGGGAATTTATGATTTTTATATGAATTTAAAAAATTACGATTGTTAAGAAGTTTAAGACTCAGTGGGACGGTTTCTCATGCCGAACGCACCCAACACTCCTTATCTCTCACAAATTATTACAACGCCGGTTAAAACAAAACCCTTTTTTTTCAATTATTTATATATGTAAATCCATTTCAATTGAAAAACGGCTTCCTCTTTTCCTTAGCTTTAAGTTTCAATTGCCGTCTTTGCTGTGTAATTTTTCTAAAATAAAGCATATGCTTCATATATTTTATGTTTCCGTATGATTTTTTTAGTTTTTGTAGTTTCATAAACTCATCGAATCCCGAGACTACCGAATATAAGTTCCTCAAAAATAGTCAATCCTTCAAGTACAGTTTTGTGCGTATCCTGTAGATATCTTAACAATGTTCCCCTTCATGCTCAAACTTGCTTACTTACATACTAATTTTACAAACATTCAAAGGTACTAAGTTACAATAATACTTAGGAGAATATTGGTATAAGAAATCAAATATCACGATCATATACTCCATCAAATCAAAGGAAAGTTTTTTTCCTTGGAATACATCAAAAAAGCTATTAGGTATTTTGGGAACTGTCAAATTCATGTTGAACATACTTTAAAAGTATGAAATTCATATAGGATTAGCAATATTAATAAACAGTTCATAAGTTGAGAAATAAAATCGAATTTTCCCAACTTGTTTCATACCTATGTACATAAAATTGTAACAAAAAAATTATATAAAAAGTAGCACAATAAGATTTTTAACTCATACCGATGTATGCACTTACATTTTTAAACATAGGCAAGTTTGTCCTACGATTTTTATTTAACAACTATAAATTGATATTTATATATTTTTTATGCAAAATGTTTATTTCTTAATTAATTTTTAGTTTAGATTAGTGTATACTTTGTTTATTTGGTATAAAAAAGATATTAAACTAACAATTTTTTTCTTAATATTTTGTTAAGTCTCCTTTGGAATATACTCGTATGTATGTTTTAATGTTCCTTTCTTAACAAATAAAATAGACACGTTAAGTAGTATTTGATTTTTTTTTTAATTTTTTCATGCATAGATTTATAAAAATAAGGTGACTTATTTAGATTTTTTAATTATGAAATAAAATTGCTAACGCCTAGATTTTTCGCTGTTTATCTTTTGTTTTGTTTTCACTTTGGCTTTTTTTATTGTATGCATTACTATAAGCAATCATATATTAATATGAATGCGTGAGAGTTGATAAATTTTAAGTAATTTTCAAATATTTTTTGTAACAAATTCGCAACCTGGTTTTAAATTTACAGCGTATCCATTGCCATTCCTCGCCTTTAGTAGTTTTACTTGCTTAATATCTTTTGTC
Source organism: Rhagoletis cerasi (assembly GCA_029783565.1). Lineage (NCBI taxonomy): Eukaryota > Metazoa > Arthropoda > Insecta > Diptera > Tephritidae > Rhagoletis > Rhagoletis cerasi. The sequence continues at coordinate 20,967 of JAPVRG010267859.1, forward strand.
ACACCGTCTAAAATAAGATTTAGTAAAATTCTCACCTCAAATTGTAGTAAAATAAAAATACTGTTATTCCTGTTATTAACTATTTGACAATTTGGACAAGCTTTCTTTTCGAATTTCCTAACAAACAGTATACTACTATGTATTTACCTACATACATATATGCAAAACCAGTGGCGCAGCTGGGCTATAGAGCGGCCGGGGCGTATCATGAATGATACGGTTACTATACGTTTCTTGCAAAACTGTAAATTTTAACTTCAAAATGCAGTTTTTCACATCGGTTATTAGAGGTAAGTAAGCTTATTTTTACTGGTTTGAGAAGAGGTTGAAAAAATGGCAAAAAAAAAATTCCCCGGCCCTGGAAAAAAATCTTTAAAAAAAATCCATCAAAAAATCGTTGTTTTCTTTCATCTTGGGTCTCATGCATAAAAGGTGAGCTTAATTTCCGACTCGATTTGCAGTATAAATTCTTGAGCTTGAGTTCCGAGCTTAGGCTCACTTTTTATGCATGAGGCCAATTGTTTTCACAAAAGACATGCCCTATGTTTTACTGTTAACAATGCGTTTGGGACTTTCATCGTGGCGTAGTTGGAATTGTGATGTTCAATTTTTCTCGGACGCATTCGAATGAAAAGAATCAGAAAGAACGGCGAGTGTTAATAGAACAAAAATTATTGGAAAAGTAACAGAATTTGAACACAATCTGAGCGATACAGTCACTGAAAGTATTCACACCTGCGAGATACAGGTTTTGCCATCAATGCCACAAAAACATTCGATTTTCTCACCTTTCGTCACCAGTTCTTATACGCTTAAATAAAGTTCACTTAAGTACTATGAAATGAAAATATCTAACCACAATTCTGAAGACGATTGATGAATGTTTTAGATTTATTTGGGACTTCGAGACTTAAATCCAACTTAACAGAGAATCATACAAAAACAAGCTACTTGAAAAAGAAAAATTTGCCAGAAGGGCTTGGGCAAAATAAAAGAAGAAAGACGTGTGTTATATTTGTGCCAAATAAATTATTAACCTAAAACTTGTTTAATGTTTGCCAATTCTGATAAATTTTGTGTACGAAATCAGTCCAGATCACCAAAATCTGTTTTTACTGTTCAGTTGTAATTTAAGCCCAAATGGAAGGATCTATCACCTTTTATTTCTTCGCTAGAGCTTCTCAAACATTGCAAAAAACTTGTACATACGGATTCGTAGTCAGCAAAAAAAAAACTCTATCAAAATAGCTTTAATATTTGCCGCACCAAAATTAGCATTCCCTGTGCAGTTGGAATTTTGATGTGCGGTTAAGACTTCAACATCATGTCATATTACCAAATTAATCAGAATGGCATAAATAATAATGTCTTTAAGTATCAAAGTTCCCGGTAACCCTGTATATTTCTAATTAAGTATACCTAGGGATCATTCAATTAGTTAAATGTTGATGTAGTTGCTCAAATCATACCTCAGAATCTAAAGTTTAGATCAACCAGGAGTCAGTGTAGGCCAACCAATTTAGCAATTCTTTTAGTCTAAAATTTAGACTCTAAATGAAATTTATGGGACTTTGAATTACGACGATTTCATATGCAAACTTGCTGGGGTTAGATCTAGGAAGGTAAAGTAATTTGTATGATTCCGATGGAAGAAGGTAAGTTTGGCACGATTGAGCAAGTACCAAAAAATAAATGATAAAAACTTTGTCAATTCTCTTTTGTAGTAAGTTTGGCACGATTGAGCAAGTACCAAAAAATAAATGATAAAAACTTTGTCGATTCTCTTTTGTAGTTGAAGAATTCTTGGTCTTTGGTTAGTAAATGTTTCGTACGATAGAAATATCTTAAGAACCAACGATGGCCATTTTCTCGCCCACTTAGGACATCGCGACCGGAGCGACGGCCCCTTTTAGCTACGCCACTGTGCAAAACTTTGTTTTCATATATAGGAGAGAGATAGAATTAGTTTTCATGAATCAGATAATCAGGTAAAAAGGTCTTTCACAGCGAACTGTCAACTGCTGAAGTAATCAAATAAGTGTGAATTGACCTTACACTAACTTTTTAATTGAGCTACCGCTTTTTGGTGTTCACACACAATCGTTTGCTTGATTAGCGATGGGCTATAGTGATGGAAAAGTAGTTGTATTTAATTGTATTTTTCCATCCCTTTTTTAATTTGAAAGCTTATTCGATACAAGCACACTATTTTAGGTACATTTAGAACGTAGCCAAATATCAGATCATAAAATCTTCTGTAATTTGTATTAGCATTTCAATTTCAATGCATTTTCTGGTGTGGTTAATTTGTCCAATAGCCTCTTTCTTTTGTGGAGGAGCATATATTTATGTGATACAGAAGGGTTTATCACGTACCGCATCAAACCAGAAATGACGATAAGGCCCGGTGCTCAAATCCGCTTCTAAACGAAATACCTGTCGTAGTAAAGATGAATCGCTACTTAGACTCTAGAGCGTTCAGAATCGGTTAAAGCTCGATTTCTTATCGAAAAAATAATTACAGCACCTCGTGCTGTTGTTATATAATCGTATGGCATCGTGACGGTACAGTCAGACAGCGAATATTTCCAAAACAGGGCTTTGTCTGGAACTGCTCGACGAGATTCCTTCCAATGTCATTTTTTGTAGCCAAATTTGTTCAATGTAAATTAAAAAACAAATATGGTATCGAAGGGAGGGGTTCTCCTCCAGCTATCGAAAATGTTTGCATATAAAACACATATGTATATCCTCTGTTGGTACTATTATCTACTTTAAGGTTAAAGTTCTTCCGTAGTAGTAGATTGGCGCTTACACAATATGTTAGTGTTTGGCCGAGCTTCTCCTCCGATTTGTGGCATGCGCCTTGATGTTGTCACACATAGCGGATGAACCTACAGCTTTACGCCAACTCCGAACTGCGATTGTATATTTATAAGAAGCTTTTTCATAGCATAAATATACTCGGTGGTTTGTCATTGCCTGCCGAAGAGCGATCGCTATTTTTTCTTTTTTTTATGTTGGTCGGAAACGGAGCTCGAACTCAAGCCCTGCGGAATGGTACAGCGCACTTCTAACCGCTACACAACTTCAAAATTTATTTTTCATTCCGGATGGGCTATCCTCTGTCATTTGCTTACTTTTGTCTCTAAATTGGAGCGCAGCGCGCGCTATACCCAAATAAACGCGTAAAATGTTTGACCTTTTCTCATTTCATCTCGTTTTTATTATCATTTCCTCTTTCTATTTTTTGTCTTCTTTCTTGCTTACGGTCTTCAGCACCCAATTTCAAGACGTAACGTCATGTCAAAAATTAGAATTCCATTTGCGCCAGCGCCGCATTATTGTTGGATGCTTCATACAAATTATATGGGCATGAGGATTTTCGACAATTCTTTGGCGCTTGACGTGCCAATTTAAAGGTGGCTGTTATGAAATATTGTCCGAAATACGCAAATTAGTGTCATTTGCCTATAAAATAGGATCCTAAACTAAAATCGAGCGTACGTACATATGTAACATAGTTTCATAGGAATTTCGACTCGATTTAGATTCAATTAAGCGCTAATCGAGCAATTCAGAGTTACATTTTTTAATAGCAAATTGAGTTTAATTAGCCACTTAATCGAAAAAGCTTGTCTGTCTGAACTTAATATAAGCCCTAGGTACATATGTATGTACTTTAAAATAATCCGAAGGCGATGATAACAACAGAAATTATAAGGCAGTCAAATTACAATAGGTTATACTGGGTATCACAGAAGTCGACGTCGAGCCGGAAACGGGTGACCGACTAGGACAAAGTGGCGTCACTCTGTCTCGCTCACACTTCATAAAATGACTCTCTCCGTCTTACTCAAACTAGAATTACCTTCAAAGATACGGCTTCAAGGTAAGTCATGGGTACACTACAATCGTTTTAAGTAAGAAAACAATTTTCAAAACTTAGTTTTGTGAAATACTTTCACAAAAATACACTTACTCACAAGTTTGTTAAATATGTTTTATCAAATATTCTTTTGTAATTTTTTAATGAAGTTTTCATTGGATGAAAATATTTAGAGAGTTGTTAGAAGGCAAGCGAACGAAACTGAAGCTACCGCGGATTTACTTCTTTACAGTTTTTTTTTTTACAAAAATCAAAATTGTCCATAATTTAAGAAACAATTTAGCAAGTGTTATACCATTTTGGAATCCTTATTAAATGCGAAAACTTTCAAAGTTACTTGCCAAACTAGTGTAGTAAATTCTTGTTCAGTACAGTCAGTTAAAATTGGGCGAAGCTTTAAATTTCAAATTTTTTTTGGGCAAAAAGTGTAATTTTCTTCCAAGCTAGAGCAGTTGGCTATAAATTTTAGACAACAATTTACAAAAGCATTTCTCGGAATTACATAAAAAAAATTAAATTGAGAAAAAGGCCCCTATTATGGTTCACAACTCAACTCAGTTGAGTTGTGTCTGAGACAACTCAACTCAACTATTTATTGGTATTGCCGTTCACAACTGTTTTCAGTTGAGTGTATCCAACTAGATTATATGAAAAAGTCGGCAATTCGATACAAATTTCGATATTTTACTAATATATTGTATTAATTATACTATTATAACAATTCAAAGCAAAAAAGCGGAGATCAGGAACGAATTATGAGCCCGAGATTACTGGTGCCAGACAACTAAAAGACAACTATCTTTTCAGAGTTGAGTTGAGTTGTGTTCCACAATACAAATTTACAACTTACAACTCAACTCTCTTCAAAGTTGTGAACCATAATAGGGGCCAAAGTAAAAATTTATAGTAACAGGAATTAAATAACATGGTGCAGATTTTTTCGTTTTTTTTTTGAACGCCTATAATTTTAAAAATCAAGACATATGGCCATGTTCTGAAAATCGAATGATTTGAAATCGTTCGATTTGCCAAATATTTTTTATTATATCTGATTAAATTAGTGAATATTTAAATTGAGAACTGTAAAAGAAGCAGCAGATATATCTAATGGATCGTTTTAACGCCAAACTTGTAAGTTTTTTGGTTAAAAACCTTCGAAAAAACTATCGAAATCGAGTCGATTTCAAATTTTCGAATTTCAGAACATGCCTGATTGATTTTTTTTGATATTTTTCTGATAACTATTATGACCTGGCCTATCACCCGTTTATATTTGACTGCTGAAATTTATGGTTAGAATTGGCTCCCACAAATATAAATATAATATTCAACCAAATTTCTTAATAAAGTCATTAAATAGTTTGCAGGTTGGTAAAAATATTAAGGGCAAATTACAGAAAAAACACTTTTTCTTCTTAAAAATATACATTATCAGTTGAACGAGTATTTTTAAGGCATTTCAAATAATATTTGCTAGCATTCACTGGCTAACACATATATACATGCATATGTATTACATATAGAATAAAAGCAAAGTATCTATCTTTCGTCAAGATAAATATTAAGTTACGTAAAATTACAATTAACTTAATGGTTTGATATGCTATATTAACCATTTTCGTTTGTTTTTTTTCAGTAAATCTTGCAAAATTTGTTCATTAGATTTAAAGTGTTACATGCTTATATTTCACTTACGTTTACAACTCATGGAGTCCAATAATAAAATCTCGCTAGAATTTGTGATTAATCGAAAAATCGAAGCTCCAGCATAAATTTCGAATATTTTGAAGCTTAACACGTACATTTGTTTTAGAAAAGCGACAATTGGTCAATAGCAGAATTCGTTCATCGATATTCTTAGCTTCAACTTTCCGACTTAATCAAATTCTTTCAGCGCACAAAGTCGAGCTTCAAAATTAATACTCATTCGTGTATCACAAAACACTAAATACATTTTTAATAATCAATCTATCAAAAACCTTCACAAGTACTCACAAAACAACAAATTCTTTTCTTCGGTTCATAAACATTTTTTCTTATTAAAAGCATTTATATGAAATTCCAGTTAAATTCAATTAAATTAAATTTTTCCTCATTAAAAGCATTTGTATCAAATTCCACTTAAATTCTATTAAATTTTATATATGTATGTAGTAATTATGCCTGTTCATGAAGCAAATAACTAGAAACAATTGTCTCAAATTATCATGTTTTGGTGTTCGGGTTTCCAAAAAACTTGCAAAGCAGGGGAAATTGAGAGAGCAAAGTTACAGTTCACTTAAAAGGGGAAGTTGCAAGTTTTTACTTGAACAATTTTGACTTGCAACAACGAAAAACAGCTGATCGCTGATTGATGGGTGCAATTCAAACTAATAAAGGAATTGTTTATAGGGTTTATATAGTTGAAATTGACAAAATAAATCTATTTAAATATATAATGAGATATGAAATACTGATCTTATTAGGAAATTGCAGCGAATAAAGAACAAATTGATCAGCTGTTCATTAAACTTGCAAATTCTTACTGGCTTTGCGTTCACGTACTTTTTTTGATAGTTTTCTCTTTGAGAGCGAAATTAAATTACCGGAGAGTTACTGGCAAGTTACCGCATAGTTTTTACATGAACAAACCTATTATCAGGTTACTAGTTTCTCGTTTCATAGTTTTTTTTTCTTTTAGTTACTTCGCTACCAAAATCTGTAATGTGCGTAATTTGTTTACTAGTTAAGTGACATATTTGTTTTATTCTATATGAATTATGTTTGTTTTTCATTTTATTTTCCAATTTTTTTTATAATTCAAAGTGACAATACTAATTGTAAATTCTCGTTTTAGCGTTTTTCGTTTTCTGTAACGATAGTACAGAAAACTACTTTGCTATACAAATTTGTTTTTGATTTTGGGTTTATACTTCGTAAACACACAAAAAGTATATTTCTTGTTGCTTACATTACAAAAAAGTCGTTTAGTTAAATCCAATTTTCTAAACAAAGTCAAGTTCCAAGCCAGCTTCAATATTGACAGCCACCGCTCTATCCGTTGTAATGCTGATATCCTCTTCTCCTTCTTCGTCCTCCTCCTCCTCCTCTTTCAGCTTCTTCGATTTGGACTTATCTTTCGTCGCAAAGCCCAAAATACCTAGGGCGCTGCTGCGTCGAGAAGATTGTCCCAACTGCTCGAATCAGGAGTCCACCAGCACATGCCATCGCGCCAATAACTCACCTTTTGCCAAATCGCGCACATCCGCCCAATGCGCCACTTCTTCCGGTCCGGATGAGTTTAATCCTAAACTAAACCAACCGACCATTTCATTCTTTTTCATATTACGTTTCGCATAAACGGAAACCATCAGCGTCACATCGTTCAACTGGAAAAGTGCCACCTAAGTTGAATAAAATGAAACGCATTTAGTAGCACTTCAAAAGTAATTTAAGCTACAAGTATACGCTTGTATTACGTACTTGAAAGACGAAGGTTTCCTTAAATAGCGGATGTGGTTGGCCGCGCCTCGTTGATGTTTTCGCTCGCGATATTTCCTGACCTATACTACTAACTAAACACAGCTTAACATAAGTGTCGGGTGCCTTATTCATTGATAAACTACGAAAATGGCTACCCTTGACAATTTCCACTGACAAACGCCCCGTAACACCGTTATAACCTAAACCTAATAGCAATTCTGGTACGCCACCATGTTGCATCGAGGTGGTCGAACCGGCACTGTCTGATCTCGCCAGACTCAACAAATCACTATTGGAACCCAAAACCTGTGATATGAAAGGAAATAAATTTAAAAAGAAAGTAGAATATCATTTTAATTAACTGAATCATAATTAAAAAATATCTTACAGAAGATGTGCTTCTCGGCTCCAACGGTAGCCACAGATTTGTCTCCAATTCCAAATCTATTGTGGCAAAACTAACATACGCCTCACCGATAAGACGTTCTTTGCGTAAACGTTCGCAACCGTATATTCGTACGCGCAAACCCATATTGTTGACTTCTTCTGGGTTGACACGATGCAGCAGAAAACTTTCCATATATTGAGGATTTTCGCCCGAACGAATTTTAGTCTTATGCTTTTGCTTCTTATTTGGCAACATAAGAAGGCGGACCTGAAAATACATATGTAAGTAAACTTTTTAATATAATTTTGGGTTTATGTACATATGGTCGATTCTACGGGAAATTGAAATTTGTATAACGTTGCCAGTGCACTTTTCAGGCTTATATCTTTAAGACCAAAAATTATCTGATAAACAAATTTTTTCGGAGAACTCTGTAACCAAAATAAGTCAGTGTTTCTGTGCAAAAATTTTTGTTTAACAGTTCATCTGGTCTTAAAATTATAAGACTAAAAAATGTACTGGCAACGTTACAAAAATTTCAATTTCCTGTAGATTTGGTCATATGCGTGTAAAAGTACGAAGCATCGGTATTTTTTTTCTT
>JAPVRG010267862.1:0-13293 GCA_029783565.1 Rhagoletis cerasi
CATTTTTTCTTTCGCGACTAATGGCTCCCAAATCACATTTTCAGCTCTGGTATTTATTTCAGCTCGCAGGTTCACTTTTTCAATTATTTTTGGTAAGTCCTCGCATTGTCTTCACACACCCGTAGCAATTCAACGGATCATGCACAATAGGGTCAATCCACATCATGGGCACACCAAAAGGCATAGACTTCCCATTGCAGCAAATAATTGTAGCAAGTTTTGCATATACCTTTCGGTACCCACGGTACACCACAGGCGCGCAGACAGAAATAAATTTCGCGGGGTGTTTTGACTGTTATATACTAGCCAATACCCGCTTGCTTTTCAGCACCGTAAAACACATTCCGAACTGCAAAACAATCATTCGATTCCGTTAAGAAACGCGTGAGAAAATGGTTCCTAACCACTTGCCTATTTATATGTATCTATGTACATTAGAGTGGCCCAAAAAATTTTTTTCCGAGATAGGGTTCGGGACACCTTCCAAAATTTTTCCCCTTGCAGAAAGAGGTGCTGACACCAAACTTTACATTTCCCAGTATACATTTAGAGCATGGTCATGGAATGTTCATATTTTACTTTATAAGTATTTTGTACAAACAATTGGTTAAGCAACCAAAGTACATTTCAATTTTAAATTAGCTGAAAAAATATAAGCTTCAGTTAATATGGAAACAGTAGCTTTTTATGAAAAATCACCAACATTTTCGACTAAGAACGCGCCAACCATATATCTGAGTAAAGAATCCTTATACTCTTTCCGAACTAAGACAACTCTCGACTAAGCGGGAGATTTTATTGAGATACATACATATATGAGAGTTTTGCATTTAATTTCCTATTAAATGCTGTAGATACCCCTACAGAATTTTTTCCATATTTTAAAATTTCAAGGGCATTGAGCACCCTATATTGGTTACAGTACAAAATTGGAAATTGATATAGATATTACAAATAGAAAAAGAAAAACACTGAGGGGTTGCCCCGATTTCTACGATGACATTTTTTTCTTCCATACACAATTGGACCACTCTAATGTACATAGAAATAGGAGAAAACATTGCATGAACTTTAAATTGAATTATCTCAACGTCGGTACCACCCATCGCGTCCACGCGAATTTCAAACAAATCGGACCATAAATAAAATTTTGTTAAAATATAGATCGGTTCCTGATTCACCTACCGTAAAAAATATCCTATGCGTTATTCCAGGCAATAAGCAAATCGGACCATAAATACAATTTTTTCCAATAGATCGGTCCCTGGTCCACCTATCGTATATATCTTACCGATGTGAAAGAAAACGTCATATTTATATAAAAGTTTGACTTTCAAATTTTTATTTAGTTCGGCTTGTAACATTAGACAGATTATAATTGCGGTAATAAAAAGTGCGATAGAGTGGCAATACCAGCGATTCGAAGTTGAAACATTTTTTGGAGTGGAAAGCTTTTTGAAAAAACTACATATGTACATATTTTGCGTGAAACAATTAGCGTATAGATTTTACTAGTGAATTACACTAGATAATTTTAAAGTTTTGAAATATCACAGCTAAGCGGCCAACTACGTAAACTTAATTTTGCCGTTTTCAAAAAATCCGCATCACGTCAAAATTTGAGATATTTCGTGGAGAAGTTAGGTTAGGTTAGGTTATGGTGGCAGACCCCCAAGGGAGGGCTTCACTTAGACATCTGATTGTCCATTGCGATACCACATTAAACAAATTTTTGGAACGTTAACTGTGTTAAAAAAAAAAACTAAGGAGCGCTGGGTGCTCACAACAAAGTTCCACAGACAGCTGATGTCCACTCCGGAGAGCTCTTCGGGAGTGTTGAAGAAATGCGCACCGAGGTGCTTAAACCTTAATCTAGCGAATGCCGGGCAGTTGAGGATGAAGTGCTGAGATAGATGATTCCACATCGTCTTCCATGCAGCTGCGGCAGTAGGGATCCGTGACGATATTGAGTCGCACTGCGTGGGTTCCTATAGGAAAATGTCCAGTCAGTACACCTATAAGAATTAAGAGCTAGCACTTAGCTAGCTGCAGTAGCTCCCTTGGCCGCTCGCGGTCCACAACCGGCCAGAAGGACCTTGCAACTTTGCAAGTAGGGGTTTTTGCCCAGCGCTCGCTGAACCGACTGTAAGCCCAACTCTTCCTTCCAGCTTCGATCCGTCCGTGAAGATGTTTATTGGACCTCTTCTCCAGAGACAACCCTTCTCCCATTCATCCCTTGGAGGGAGGTGCGTGGAGAAGGATCCTTTTGGGGCCAGCCTCGGGTGAATCCGGTCCATTTCTTCCGGCAGGAAGTCAAAGCTTTCGAGGATTGTCGAGTGCCCGTGCGCTGGGTTGAAAAGAACCCAGAGATCTTGAGCCTAATGGCTGAGCGAACCGCCGCTAGAGTAGGAGTGGTCCGGAGCGCCCCGTTGATTCCAACAAGGGCCGCCCTTTGCACACGCTCTAGCTTCCTAACAAGAGTGGTATTTTCCAATGAAGTCCACCAGACAATGATCCCATAGAACTATTGACTTAACGGTTTCATATAGCCAGTACATAACTTTTGGAGAGGCCCCATCTCTTCCCTATGGCATTTTTGTAGCAGTAGAGAGCCACAGATGCCTTCTTTACTCGTTCCTCAATATTTGGCTTCCATGATAACTTCCCGTCCAGGATCACACCCAAGAACTTGACCCTGTCGGAGAGAACCAGTGGAACACCCCCCATTGAGGGGAGCTGGGCATGAGGCACTTTGTACCTTCTGGTAAATAGAACGAGCGCCGTCTTTCCAGGATTGACAGAAAGTCGCAGCTAGCGGACCAATTTGTGACCATGTTTAGGTATTCTTTCATAAGTTCGTACAGAGTGTCCAATAACTTTGCTCTGACGATGAGTGCCACATCATCCGCGTAGGCAATAACCTGGCATCCTCTCCTTTCCAACTCCCCCAGGACGTCGTTTATCACGAATACCCAGAGAAAGGGTGAAAGAACGCCTCCCTGCGGGGTGCCTCTGCCCAATTTACGGAGTAGTATGTATATAAAAAAAAATTCGAACTTAACAGGGGAAAATTTAAAAAATTACGGATTTTTTGTCTATTTCTTCATTTGTGTTCTCTTACGAAAAATTCAAGCTACTAACGAAGAAAATTGATGGATAAATAAAAGAATGGTGAATAGGCAAATGAAAATGCGCAATGATTTTTTTAATTGATATATGGGCTGGTAAAATGTTACTCATACGCCATGTACTACGAGTATGCCATGTACGTAAATTTTTACTCTTTGCACATAATTAAAAAATCAACAGATTTTCGTCAAAATTTCGAAGAATGACACTGAAGACAAAACGCCGAAACCGGAATTTTCCAAATTCGACAAGGGGTGATGGAAATTCGATCCAAAAGATATCAAATTTTCTCTCCTTAGGGCATATTTTGTTTGTTTTCATTATTTCAAGTTAATTGGGTATGTTGTTAGTGAAAATACGCTGTAATTTGGGATGAAAATGAACATTTATATTATGAAGAAGATAATAGAATTTCGAAGTACCAGAAACCAAGAATTGAGTGGAAATAAGCTGCAGAAACAGTTTAAAAATCAAAATTTCCGCGGCAACCACAAAAAATCAGTTGCCAGCTTTCCCATAATTGTCATTGATGTAACAGTATTTAACATTTTCCAAAAATATTCCAATTCGGTACCGTAAACCCGGAAAATCTCGGGAATGCTCTCAATCAAAGACAAGTACTGTAAAAGCATTATATACATATATGTACATACGTAATTTTTGAGTTATCGAGAAAAAAGTTCAAGTAAAATATAGCAACAAATTATGCCGTGAACTCAAATTATAAAATGGTGAAAACAAGCGTTTATCACTTCCTTTTATAGTTAAATATAATAATCTACAAACTGATTTATACACTTCCTTCACATTTAGAATTCTTTTTACGTTTATTTCTTTCCTTTTCCTATTTCGTTTTTGTTTTGGTTTACTTTTATTTCTTTTCTTTTTCTCCTCTCTTTTGTTGTTTCCAGAACAAATAAATGCAGCAACCACCGCCTGCATGCCCTTCAACGGGCATCTGCTCACTGCAGCTTCGTCAATCGCCAACGCCAACATCAGCATCTATTCTCATACGAATGCAGCAATAGCAGCGGCCAACAATCGCCCTCCTGCGGCAGTTATCGGTGTTCCTCCTGTGGCTACCGTGGCTGTCAGCCTCAATGGCACTCCATTGAATACTTCAAGTGGCGGCAATAACTATACTAATCCGCATATCTTCAACAACCCGCCCATCATTTCACCCACATTCATCGAACACAAGTACTCGGCGAATACTTTCAAAGAGAAATTTTTGGCCAACCTGCGCGCCAACCATAGCAGCGCGCACAAATCAAATAATAATATCAATGGTAGTAGCAACAATAAACAATCGTCTGGCAATATCAATGCTGCTACGAATGATAGTAACAACATTAATGGTAGCAATGTCAATACGGTTGGTAATGAAGCTGGAGCCGATACTTTAATAGGCAATCACTCTAGCAGCGTCTCAACAACCAACGCTACTGTCGGTATCGATGACTTGTGTTCTATACAACAGCAATTGAGTGAGAACTATAATAAAAGCACGATTTATCAGAAGACAATAAATTGAACGCTTTCGATGAGACGTGCAGCTTCAAAGTGGTGAAGTTGCGGAGCTGCGTGCAATATCCACGTATTTATATATATATACATATGAATAATGCGTTAAATATTTGGCTGTGACGAAGACGACGAAGACTACAGGAAGGCAAAGCGGCGAGTGCAAAAAGAAAAAATTAAATAAAATTAAATAAAAAAAAAAACAACAATGGACGAGAGAGAATCGAAGGCTGGGGTAAAAGCGGAGGATAAATGGAGAGTGCAAATTGGGCGGTCAGTTGAGATGCTATGACACTCCTCAAAGTTTTGAGGTAAAGCTTTAAATTTTTATATGTGTCGTTTTGCGCTGTACGAAAATCTGCAACATTTTTGTATTAGTTAAAGCTTTTTGTTTAAATTTAAATCATATTTCACGATTATTCTTTTGCGTAATTTCGTTGCTTTGAATTCACTGTACACAGTTTTTGCTTTAAATACGAAATTTTGGCAAACGTTCATTTGTTTATTAATTTGATTTGATTTAAATAAGAATGTGCCCACGTGGCCGCTGATGTAATACAGAAACTGCAATATAAAAAAAAGATTTATCAATAAAAACTTTGTTTATTATTCTGTGGCGAAACTTCCGTCAACATTTAAGTTTCCCTATTATTTCTGGGTGATTAATTCCAGTGTAATAATCATTGCATTTGAAAGGCGTAACATTTCTTTTTTAACTTAATGGTATTAACATCGTCCTTGTCCTCCTGTGCAAGTATAATTATAATATCGAAAACATATTCTTAAATATGTGTAACGTTAGTTTCAGTTAAGACGGAATGTCCAGCAACAAAATTATTTCTTTTGAATCTTGCTTTTGGTATAAAAAATATAAATATTTACGGAACCGAAAGCAGAAGAGTAGACTTTTTCAAGCTTTTTGGGAAGAAGAAAAGTATGACATTTTTATAAAATATTAACAGCGAGTGCAGCGAGGCCCGTTAACAATAGTCCGAGGCACAACAGCTGTCAAAAGTATTTCCATTTCATGTGTTACAATCCGATCCGTTTGTTCAAAAAATAACGCGACACTCGTCTCTCACTCGCGTTCACATCGCTTTCAATTTCGAATTATTAGAAAAACCTCGCATTGCCAACGCGTGATAGGTAGCAGCTGCTTTATTTAATGTATGTTTTGATTCACAATCGCCAGCATGCAGAAATTGGATTCTACAATTGATTTAACAAAAAAGTGAATATATTTACGCTTTGTGATTGCAAGCAAAAGAAAATAAACACGCGTTGTAGCGTAATCGCTGTATTGTAAATGGACCTTAAGAATTATATATAGACGAACAAATATTAATTTTCAAAATAATTTCGAAATTGAATTTGGGTTATCTCACTAAGTATTGGCAGTTCACATTGCATTGATTGAAAGATACACTCTCTCGCTTTTGGCTGCGTACTCATATGCACTTATATAATGGTCTACAAGAATTAATTAGGTATGCAAATATTTATAAAAAAATTATCGTAACTAAAAAAACTCGCTGTACCAAAAACTATCTCAAAGGAATAAAAGAATTATCCTAAACTCATACTTACCATTCATATGAATATACATATCTGTGGCATTTTATTAAAACAACTTGAATGACTTTAGGAGGTTTGACTTTGAATTAAAAAATAATAAGTTTCCCTTTGAAAAATTTTATATTTTTATTAAGCTTGTATTAAAAGGGCATCTTAAACTACACTTATGGCTAGTTAATCGTTAAAATATTGTTTGGGAACCCAATGAAATGTTGCTTTAAAGGGAAAATGGCCCATCTCGAGATAAGTTGTTTTAATAAAATGTCCCAGATATATAGAAAAAAACTATAATAGCCACTCGCAAAGTTACTCGTATAAAAAATTAGGAAAATTCTGTAAACTAAAAATCTCGATAAAAAAACTTTACATACACTCATACAAATGTATGTACATATGTGCTTCAAAGTATAAGCTTTAAGGCCAAATTTGCATATTTCCTCGCTAAAACTAGCTGCCGCCAATTTCTCACTACCCTACCTCTCAGTCTTATTAGTTGTGTTCACGTATTCTCCAGCAAAAAAATATCCAGCAACTTAATCTAAAAGAATTGCTCTCAATGAGAGAACTATTCAAAAAAGTACGAAAATTCTAACCTTGTTAGTAGTTACTAGTTTTATGAAATTTTAATTAAATAGTTATATTTTGACATTTTTAACTTTTCAATTCCAAAAATGTATTTTCCAGTTTTTCTTACTGGCAAATTGTTACAAATAAAAATTTGTCCAGTAAAATTCCAGTAAAACTTGTAAGTTCAACTGTCATTTTTGCTCTTTTAATTTTCCCTACTTTGCAAGTTTTTGCGTACGAAAATGGCAAAACATGAAAGCTTGTAACAATTCTACTGGATTTTGCTGGAAAGTGGGTACAAAAACACAACTTTTTTCTCTTAACACACTCGCTCTTGAAATATAATAGTTTATGACCGTTGACTCATATTCGGCTGTTAATTTTCAATATCTGTACTGAAAATTGGCAATTAACTGCTGAATGTGTTAGCTTTGCACTGCAAAAACGGCCCTTATTAGCCTGTCAAATTGTTTGATTTTAACTTTTTCTTTAGCAAAATGTAACCCAATTTATGTATATATGATACGTATGCATATGAAAATTTGTTTATTCTCTTTAACTAGTCACTATTCTTATAGGCAAATTACAACTAATTTATGATTTAGAAATTTTATTTATAATTATTTTTGTACATAATCGTTAGCGTAGTTGGTAAATAGTGAAGTATTAGGTGCGTTAATTTGCCGATTAGTTTGAAAATAGGATGTCAAATGATTGAAATTATTGGTAAAACATCTAGTAACTACATATGTATTTTTTCTTAAAAAGAAAACCTTAAATTAGGAAATAAATACAATCGAAATAATGCTTACTTGGTAAGGGGCGCGCTTTTTCTTTTCATGATTTCTTTTAATGGTCGTAGCCCTTACAATGCTTCTAACTATGTACAATTCATTAAGAAGCTATGAACTCTGTTCAGCCACCTTTTTGTGTGTATATTAAGAAGTTAAAAATGAATTTAAAAATAACAAAAATGGTTTACATAGAAAGTATTTGTATATGATTATCAAAAAAAAAAGAATTAAATTGTGAAATAAAATCTTAACACATACAGCGTATGTAAATATTAACATCGCGAAAATGTCTCCCCTATTGCGAGTGTCGACTAGAAGTAGATAAACGACTATTGAGCGATTATCGATCGTCGGTGATATTTTGAATGTCGATTAGTCACTCAGATTACTCAGAAACAGTAGTGAAAGAATGAGCGACTCAAAGCTATTCACCGTCGCTAATTGAACGTCTAATCGACACTCACAAAACTATCGACAAGCGATAATCGCTCAGTAGTCGTTTATCTACTTCTAGTCGACACTCGGTGTATGCTAAAGAATATCGCTTCTCTATTCCTACTTATATATATGAATGTGTTTAAGGTTCAAAATATTGTACTACGTAAAAATATGAATACCTATAGCAAAAAGCCAATAAAAATAATCAAATCGAAAACCGACGAACCGGGAGGAGAAGAGTGGTTCAATAACTTGACATTGATTCGTTGTAACGATTTTTTTTGTTATTTGGTTTTTGAAAATATGTGTATTTGAGGTTTCAGCTGAAAAAGTAGAACTGATTAAAAAGTTACTTAAACGTAACTTCCTCCGTTTGCGATCCTCTACGTATGTATGTATCTCTCTTTTAATTTGAGTAACACCTTCCGTTAGATTTTCACAAGCGGTATATAAATATGTACATACATACATACACGAAAATTGCTATCTCTTAACCACCAACCAAAGTAGGGCTAATAATTAAAAAACTAAGTTCAGTTTTATTTATATATGTATTTATTGTAAAAAACTGCAAAAAAATAACTACACCATAGAAAACTTTAAATGAAATAAAAATACAAAAAACTTAAAAATCAATAATAGAAAAAAAAATAAAAAAGAGAAAACAATGAAGAAAAAATATTTCATCTTATATAAGACTGCTGTGTTTTGTTCGTAAAACATATAGTATGTGTATACTATTTAAAATTATTGTAGTAATAATTGTCAATATATTGTACTATACAAAGCATACAAAATATCTACAATAACTAATCATGATTATAATATTAATATTTTTATGTAAAGCATTGTCCTTAGCATATGTATGATATTTAATATACAAATGTTTAAAAATATGCATACACTACATATGTATTTAAATATGAATAACAATATAATAATATTGAAATGAAAAGCAAGGAATGTTAGTTAAATATAAATAAATATATTTCTTTTCTTTTGCTTTATGTGATCTATTACCTAAATACCTTCATGCATTATACATACATACACAAACATACATAACTGCATACATATTAACGTATATACACATACGTACAGTATATGTATATGCACACATATATATAATTGGAAAAATAAATGGTCCTTTGAAAAATGTCAAACTGCGTGTATTTTTTACTTTATGTTATGGAACATTTGACTCAAGAATGGGATCAATTGTGAATTATAACTATGTCGTCGGAAGTTATACAACAGTGAAAGATGTTTTTTAACGTAGATAAATAACTAATGCATAAAATTCCTCTCAAAAAATACAAAATAACTTTAAGTTTCATATATGTAACTATTATTTGGATGAATGTGACTACTGAAATATGGATAATTATTCATTTTTAAATTTATGTCGTTTTCCTCTTTGACATGAATTGGCCCTTATATAATAAACAGCTACACAGGTGGATTTAAAGCTGATTTCAAGTCAATTGTTGATATAACAACAATAAATATCGTTACCTTAATATAGAAAGGCCCTAACTCACAAAAGCCCTAACTCAAATACAAATTGAAAGTTTAATAAAAAGTAGAGTCCTCCAGTTCCGAATTTCGTCGAAACACTGATATTTTTAAATACAATATATAATATAATGCTGTAGTATTGGTTTTCCCTATACTATTAGATGGATTGTGAGTTATCTGACCGCTCTTGGATGAATTCGAATTCCAAATTAAAATGCGTTAGGGCCCTTCTATATTAAGGTAACGATATGCAGGTTTATTTTGTAACTTTTCCAGTAAATACATACTATTTAGCAGCAAGAGGGAGAAAAATATAAGAAAAAGTTATTTAACGCAAAACCAATAAAAATTTGCAAGTACTGTAAGTAAGTATGTGCTAAACAAAATTTTTTTTTGATATTGCTCTCGCTAGAATATACTACACTCGAGGAAAAAAATTGCACAATCTTTATCGCAATAATACGTGGAAGGCGTTATTCAGATTTTTAAATATAGTTATATTTTCATGTTTTTAATAGTATTTAGGTGGCAAAGAGGATAAAAAACTAAGGTTTGTATGTATTTCCATGAAATTCTTGATTAAGATCCGCGCTATTTCTTGACCATGAAATTCGACTGAACACCCGGAAAATTCTTATGTTTTAGAACAAAATATATTTAAAAGTCGTTTAATAGTCAGTAAAACAAACGCCTTTATTTATGTGCTATCAGCGTAGTCAGTAGAATAACTATTTGACCAACTCCAAACTTTCTTATGGCTCTTCAGACCATTAAATAGGACAAATGTTTTATGCAGCCGTTGCCGTAGTCCTCTAAACATTTATCTAAGTGTTTAAAGTTTACGATATACATTAATACGACACCGTTGTGAATACCGCAACTGTTTATGATTCCATCATATTGGAAACGATCAGAAATTCGTAGCCGTTTGATTTTAGACTTCTATTCTAGAAACAATGATATGGCAAATTTATCTACGTTTTCAAACTCACTCCTATACATACATATGTATGTAAAATTAAACAAAAAATCTAGCGACCCAGAGGATCACCATATTAAAAAGTGTAGGATTTTCAGGTGAACAACGGGGTGTATTCGACCTGCAGTAAATGCGGTAGAGTTACTTTTTATGAAAGCGCATCATGTTCTACGCGAAAATTTGGGCGACTCGCTACATCACGCGTTCGAACGAAAGTTTGACAATCTGTCCGATATATAAAAATTTTTACTGCGCAATTTCTGCATTATTTCGGTAGATTTCCAGTTCAGCATCAGCAAGGTTGCACTCTTGCAGTAATTATTACGTAGCTCATACACGCTTATATTTTCAGGTTCCACTTATCTAAATAATTTTCGTTTAAATATTTACGACAGTCAAAATAAAATTATACTAAATCTGATAATTTTCGGCATTGTTTTAATATTTTTATCAATTGGTTTCACAAGCAAAATTAAAAAAATATAATTTTCATAAAAGGCAATGTTGAGTTTTGAAGGTATTGCTGAATCCCAAACTTACGAAAACTCGTGAAAACTATTAGAGCGTACTAAAAAAAACCCGAAGTTCAAAAAATTCTAAAAAATATTCTGAAAATCTCAAGAATTCTCGAACTTGCCCTCAAGAAGGTTGGAGCGTCACGAAAAAATTCCGTAAAATAAACAAAAAAATTCTGAACGATCTTGAAAAACCAAATCTCTTAAGACCCCTAAATAATCCTGAAAACTCCCTAACAAAGTCCAAAAAAAAAAAAATTAAACAATGCCAAACGGAATTGAAAAAATCCCATAATGATGTCCCAAAAGAAATTCCCGATAAATGCACCAAAAATCACGGAATTTCCAGAAAGACATTAAAAAAATAGCGAAAGATTCTGAATAGTCTCAAAAAACTCTGAAAAAGACCGGAAAAGATCCGAAAACTCCCAGAACGGTCCCGAGAGAATCCCGACAAAAATCGAGAAATCCCAAAAGCTCTGAAAATATCTCAAGAAAATCTGGAGTCAATGCTTAAAAAAGTAGCAAAAATTTTTGGTCCTGTAATTTACATACATATATGTATGGACAAATCAAAGAAATAATCAAAAACGGAAACAATTCAAGTAATTCAAATGCTCACATTTTCGTACCAAGATTGGCATGGTGCAATATTTATTAATTTCATATTTATTTTAACACTTATTTGGGAAATTGGGTTTGCCCCTCTTACTTCTTGAAACAAAGCTTTATCCTCAGTTTTAAGCACTGTATCTATACATAAAATACCACAATATCGCTTCAAATACAGGTAGACCTCGGTTAACACATACCTTGCGTAGCACGACCTCGCTCTAACTCAGCAAACACAGTCTCTAACGTTCTAATGTACCCAGTTCTCTAATGTTTCTCGAACCGAAAATCAGGTTAGAGAACCGCTTGAGACATTACGACGCTTGCGACATCTTGTGAATACACTAACAGTTTATTATATGGGCGCTATTGCTTGCAATGGACTGTCGAGATGGTATTTTGATATGAAAGAAAAAAATTAGCAGTTTTTATTGGCTTATTTATAATTATGTACTTGGAAGTGAAAAAGCACAGAAATAAGCTGAATAAAGGGCTGAAAGAACCAAATTCTTCAGTTTGTTGTGGAGTTCCAGCCTAGGTACTCACTTTCATGGCTTATTAATATTTGTAGAACATGAAATATTTTGTTCAGTCTACGGTGGTGTAGCTGCCCCACCTGCCGTCCTCTGTATACGAACATGCATGGGTACCAAAGTAAGTTCCACTTTCAAGTCTCTTGAACGACATGCGGATAAATGGACAGAAAATATTAAATTACAAATCCCGATATGTAATTTCAGTGTCTGAATTATATCAGAAACAAACGTATCCTATACTGAAAAATGCAACAGCCCTGCCTTCTATGACCCGACACGCAAAAGCAGGCGGACGCTTTTGCATTATAAATACATATATGTATATCGAGCCCTAACCGCCAAAAGGGCGTAAGCGACATTTAATAAAAAATGTTAAGGGAGTACAATAAGGCGCTTAAGCCAAAATTGCTTTAGCCGTAACTTTGTAAAGGTACTTCGTGGGGCTGTCAAAAACAGAAACACGAACGTTATGTCGGTGACGCTCTTTTGGCGGATAGGGCTCGATATGTTCACTAAAGTTGTAATCAAAAAATTACGTCTTCGGGGCATGGCTATCGAATTTTATATAAAATTTAATAATTTTAATATGAAATATTAGTGGGTCGATTACGAAGAGCAACGCAAAATCAGTTGGTTTGCCGATGAGCAAAGCCACTGAAATGAAAATTTATATTATGAATATCAACTATAATTAAGTGCAATAAAAATGAAGATAACAGAATTTTGAAGAACCAGCAATTGAGACTTGAGTGTAAATAAACTGCAGGAACAGTTTGAAAAAGAAATACATTTCCTCTATCAAAATTTCTGCGCAACCACAGAAATGCAGTTGAATGCAGTTGCCAATATAGCAACTTAATTGCCAGCTTTCAGTTGCTAGTTGTCATCTGGAAACGCAATTGAAGTTCGGTTGCCATCCGTAATCGATAAAAAAATAGATGTGAATATAACTATTTGATATATGATCCCAAAATTTATATATATTATAATATAAAATACCCTCTATGAAAAACTCAATTTGGTAGCGCTACACTAAATTTTTACAAATGAGCAACTACCGACTTCAAAAAAAAAGGAATATATTTTTTATGTATGTTACCGGATAA
>JAPVRG010267930.1:0-11521 GCA_029783565.1 Rhagoletis cerasi
TGCTCGATTTCATTCTCGTAGTTTCTACAGAACTCATTGCCGATTTCTCTACAAGCGGTTAAACGGAAGCTCGATCTGTACATGATCCCAAACGCGCAGAAAGTGTGGACCAACAGAGAGAACGCTGGGCTACTGATTGGTGTACTAAAATCGGATAAGACATATGGACTGATATTCTTAGCCCCAGAGAGCCAGTAAAACGCTTGCCTCCACTCCGATTTCCAACAATATATCAATGATGTCTCCAAGTGTAGACCTCAAATTGTCCATCCTAGTCGGTTCTCGGCGTGAGAAGGATGCCGAAGGGCTGTTGAATTCTACTCAGAGTCGTAGGTTTTTAAGCTACGAAGGCGAATAGGGCATTCGATTTTAAATCTTATAGGTCTTTCATTCCATAAGCCCAGCCGTCTACATCTTACAGTGACTTAAAAGCGCCATGCCTAGTGTGAAGCTTCTTAGAACCCGGTTCTAACTGGCCCTGTCATCCTGGCACATTCCGCACTCTGCTTGCTGCCTGCTTTTATATGATTTTACTGCTTTCGTATGGTTTTTCACTAGACCAGCAAGCCGAATCATAAGACCGTATGTTCCGCGAAATTTGGTCTGCGGGAACAAGTGACGCGCGATTGAAATATTTTCAATAGTACCAGAACGCAGTTCTACGTACGGCTATGGACTGCCATCTCATGTCGTAACCTCCACAACGAAATCCAATCGCTTGCGGTGAAAGAACACAACATATTGCTATCGAAGAAGTTCCTCGTGGACGGTATCGCATGAACCATGCCAACAACGCTCTGCTTTGGAATTACGCGTATCCCGGGATACGTGAGACAGCACCTGGACGATTGGAGAAAGAACAGCGAGCCGCATGGCTGACCTCTTTTACAATGAGGTCCCATGCAAAGCGGCGTCGGGATGATCCGCAGCACCTACAAAGACAACAATTTGCTGGGAGATCAACTGCCGCCCATTAGTATTTAGGAAGTAGTATTTCTGAGAGAACCAGGTGAACCCTAGCACAGCTCCGTTCCAGCTAGTGCCATTGAGCCAACAGTTACCTCTGAACTCGGCTGAACTGGGAGAGTGTTAACAACTCTTCGCATGTACCTCCAAACCGACGTCGCTTTGCTTTCCCGGCCACAGGCTCGCCGATTCAGGGGATGAAAAGGACACCACTACACGAAGTCTAAATTTTGTTATTAATTGTCGAAGCAAATGAGACTTTTAATAAATTGGCACCATTTTTGAAACATCTTGTGCCACTGTACCAGCTACTTCACCTATCAAATATAGGCATGTCGGGATTTATGTAGCCATGTGTATGATTAAATCAGTATACTATATATGTATTCATATATATATATTTGTAAATATATATTTAGTTTAGTATGTATTTATGTATATATTTTGCATCCAAACCTGCAAAAAAATTAACCCAATTTGTAAGAGCACTTTTTTCCCTCATTTTTCTATACAAAGTTTCTATGTGGTAGTTTATTTCGCATACATATTTGTTTTTGCCATATTTTTTACTGTCTCACATGTATGCGGCATGTGCCAGGATATGTAGGGAGTGAAGGAATAAATTAAAAAAATAAAGACTTACAATCCATACACGCTACTAAAACATTGCATAACATTTATGAGGAGTTGAGCCGGCTATGGAGTTGCCAATGGAAAAATCTTACATAGCGCAATGTACAGCATGGCTGATTGCTGTAGTGATTGTTGTAAGACATTTTTATTTTTAATTTTTGTTGTAAGGATACTTTTACTAGTTATTATTGCTGCTTTAAAGGATTCTGCTTACAAACGGCAATGCAAACAGATGCTTGGCTTTGGTAGATGCACAGCTAAAGAGACAACAAAAAGTGGAAATGAAATGAAGTAAGGGGCATAGCAAAGTGGAGAGGAATGAATAGTGAAGAAGACAAGTTTTTGTGCTGCATGTGCCTCTATGTATACTTACTAAATATACTCGTACAAACACATGCAAAATATACGGGTATTACAAGTCTAAGTGTATGGGCGTTTGTTCACATACTTTCTTGCATGTTTGCCTGACTTTCTCGTTGGCAACAACAAACGCAACTAAAATATGCTTTATCAGGCGCACCAAAATAAATGGCACAATGTCCTCTAGACTATTGACATGCACGAGTCGATGATAGCTACAGCAAGAGAGAGAAAGCTGTAAAGTTAGTAATAATGCAGCTTTAGAGAGTTGATTATTAAGAATTTTTCCTGTTCTAAAGAATCAGCTCTCTAAAGGATAATAGGAGTAGAGACTTTAGAAGAAAAATTTTAGGTTAAAAGTAAGTTTCAGTATTTAATGCACAAAAAAAAATAATTTAATATACAAGTAATTTTTAAGCAAAAAATAAAACTGACTTCAATTCTCATATAAAAATTTAGTAAAACCGTTGATTTATTCATTATACAATGATCGAAACTAAACCAAATTAGTAAGGGACCACCCTTGAGATACCACTTTTCCGATAAAAAATAATTATCGAAAACGGTTCACGTGGTTCAAAAAAATCCGGTAACATACATAAAAAATAAAAATAAAAAAAACATTCCGACGAATCGATAACCTTCTCCTCTTCTGAAGTCGGTTAAAATGTAAAAAAATGAATTGAAAATATCCATCATCTATTTTCTATTGAGATTGTTATCGATAATTTTACTGGTATCATTATTTACATTGTCATCATCATCGATATCGTTAACAGTGTTATTACTGAAATTGTTATAAATATCGTAATGGATATGTGCATGTATTTATATCAATATAATTTTTATACTTGCTATCGATATTAAAAAACGATGTTAATATCGATACAAATATATTACATAGTTACCATTATCGTTACAGGAATTTTTAATCGATATGTAATCGATAGCATTATTGACATTGCTGGTGTAGAGTCTTTGGAGAAAAATGTTTGGTGCAAAGCAAGTTGAAATATTTTCATATACAAATTTGTAGTAATTTAATAAAATCTAGAATAAGTTGAACAAAAAATTATTCAACGATTATCTAATTTTACCAATATATTGCATTATTATTATTATCAATATGGTTATCGATATCAAAAACGCGGTGATTACCGATGCCAACGCGGATATTGTTCTAGTAGTTTCCTGTAGTGCAGCTATCAAAATTATTATCAATATTATTATTGACAATATTACAATTTTAAGATTGAGAGCAAATTTAAATATTTTAATTTACATACAAAAAATTTAATAATTTATTGAAAATTTAATAAACGAAGTGTTTAATATTTTTCCAACACTTTTTTTTAATAATAAATGGTATTGATATTTGTTCTTGCAACTGTTTGATATGCCGTTATCGATAGATTTTTGTATAGATATCGTTTTTTAATTTATTATCGATATCAAAAACAATGAGATTATCGAAACCAATGCGCTTATTTTTCCAGCAGTTTTATGTATAGATAGATAGCAAAAAAGAGGAGTGCACTGCGACCCTAAGATCTATTGTGCCCTCCAGTTTTATGTATATCAATGTTGATTTGTCATTGTTGCTGCTGTTTGATGCTTTTCGAAAAGTAATCGATGTTGTTATTGATATTTATCAAGTTTTATAAATAAGCTTTTTATAAAGTTTTCGATACTACCACCAACATTTTCGTCGATATCGCTGCTCATATGTACCAACGATTAGCTATCATGCTATAAATATCATATTCAGTCACACTAATGATACCGAACAGTATTAATTTTTAGCAATTTTTTTTACATATATACTATTGACATTACTACTGGTATTGCATATGAAATTTCTCTCCGCAGTGTTATCGATTTTATAATATGCTGTTGTTATCGATATCGTTACATATAGTTATAGATTTCGAAATTCGAATTGCCGTTTCCAATTGCATTGTCATCGATATTCTAGTTGGCATTACACAACACCAATAATGTTATAACTATTGTTATCGAAGTCATGGTTATGGATAGATTTTTTTAATTTTCATTTGTTGCTGCATTGGTTTTTCTGCGTTCACACACTCATTCAGCATTAATTTTTTTGAATTTATAACACATAACATATGCCAGTGGTGCCACGTTTTGCGGTTAGAAACAGAAGTTACGGGATTTCTTAAAGAGAAGCTGCTAGTATATACACATTTTAAAACAAATTTGGGTGAATTGCGTATTTTTGCTAACTTTATCAGCTTGAACTTTTACTGCGGTTGAATTCACATAAGTACTTACAAATATAGGGTTGCCACCTATCTACAAATTTCAATAATATAAAACACAGCTGGAATGAGAAAATATTTCTTTAAAGTTACTAAAGAAAGGCCTTCTCCAAAAATTTAATTATGAAATATTTCTGAATAGTGTTGCCATCTGTTTCCTCGTATTAAATGACTCAAATGTAAAAAATTTAAATGAATTTATCTGAAATTTGTATTAATAAAGGCATGCTAATCAAATTTTGTCACTATTATTTAATTTTCAACGCTTTGCAGTTAATGTTTCCACCCTTTCAAATGATTTAAAAGGTAATATGTAGTAATATTATAAAGTCGAAGCCAAGTGAAATCGATTTTCGATAGCATTATTTGAAAAAAAAAAACCGGCATTGAGATGCCATCTAATTTAAATTTTTTACGAGTTAATTAGAAAACAAATATAAATAATATCTACATAATATTTTTTGTCAGGGGCCTTAACGGTTATGGTCTCTATAATAGAAATCATAATTTAAGTTTTGCAATTTGATTTATATTTTTTCGATAAAATTTAATCGTTATTTTATGATTTTTATTTTTTCGATCAAAAAATAATCGTTATTTTTGTCTTTATTTTTTCGATCATAAAAGATCTGAAGCGGTCATTAAAAAGCAGTCTCCGTTATAATGGTCAAAAATGATCGAAAAAATAAAAATCAAAAATAACGATTATGTTTTGATCGAAAAAATAAAAATTATAAAATAAAGGTTATTTTTTGATCGAAGAATAAAAATCCTGATATTTAACGATTATTTTTTGTACCTGAATTTAATCGTTATTTTGTTATTTTTATTTTTCCGATCATAAAATTTGGACTCATATTTTGTCTATCAAGTTTAATCGCTTTTATTTTTTCGATCAAAAAATAATCGTTATTTTTATCTTTATTTTTTCGATCATAAAAGATTTGAAGCGGTCATTAAAAAGCAGTCTCCGTTATAATGGTCAAAAATTATCGAAAAAATGAAAATCATAAAATAACGATTATATTTTGAACGAAGAATAAAAATCCTGATATTTAACGATTATTTTCAGTACCTGAATTTAATCGTTATTTTGTTATTTTTATTTTTCCGATCACGAAAAATTGTTAAATTTGGACTCATATTTTTTCTGCCAACTTTAATCGCTATTATATGATTTTTATTTTTTCGATACTAAAATATTTAAATCGGTCATAAAAAGGCAATTAAAAATGATCGAAAAAATAAAAATCCAAAATAACGTTTAAATTTGACCGGAAAAATTAAAACCAATTTTTAACGATTATTCTCGATCAAAAAAATTAAAATCTAAATTTAACGTTTATTCTTCAAACAAATAAAAATCACAAATTAACGATTAAATTAACCGAAAACGAATATTCTTGTTCGAAAAAATAAAAATAAAAAAATAACGATTACTCTTTGATCGAAAAATAAATATCATGATATTTAACGGTTATTTTCGGTCCCTGTTTTTGTTTTTAAAATTGTGACAGTTTTTTTGAAACTTATTTAAATCGAGGTGCCCGATAAGGTTTACAATTTTTTTTTCGTTAAAGTAGTTGCGAAAATCCAAGAAAATAATATAGGTATTAACACCTTGCTGCTTATTTGTTTACTTGGTTGAAAATTACTAATTTCCAGAGCATTATACTATTTTAAACTGTATAAAAAATATAACCAGATGACCTGATAACCAGGCACAACATTTTCGATCAATTGCTAAAATGTATATGATTTAACAAATTTGTTGCATAAAACTGTTTTTTTTTTCAATGAATCTTTTTAAAGTAGTCATATTTTTCTAATTAATTAACAAAATAATAATAAAATACTGTAAAGCAAAGGTTTTTCAAAATCACTCTATTCCTTTGAAATTGATTGCTAAAAAATATAAATAAATATTTCCGATCGGATTTTCTTGCCACTAGTATAAGTGCCGCTATAAACGAAACCAATCAAGTCTAATTTAATATGTATATGAAATTTTCCAAACTTAAAAACTAGCAAATGTCGAAGCATACTTTTAGGCGTTATTGAGTGCGGAACTTCACGTAAAAAAGCAAAAGTTCATGTACGCTATAAAACAAAGTAACGCCCACGGTGTGCTTAAGTGGGGCTCTGTGTAATTCGCTTTCAACCATAGCACCGCTTCCACGTTTATATGAACACAAATCCATATGTACATGCATACAAACATAGAGAGATATACTTGTATGCATATATATGTATCCACTTCTAGCCTCCATTATTCATAACTTTGCACAGTCCAACACACATACATGAAACGCTGAAGGATAATGAATTTAAGTGGGTTAGCAAGCAGGAAGCGTGTGAAGTAGGCACTCACGCATACATATACATATATGTACATAGGTATGTACATGTGTAGTGGGTACATCAAAGTCTTCATATAATTGCATATAAATTGTGGGAAAATAAGTGGAAATTAGAGCTAAAAATAGCGCATAAAAAGCGAAGTAAATTAAATCGAGGCAATCGAAGTAGTTGCAGCAGCATATAAAACTGCTTGGTCGAAGGACGTAAGGGCGAAGAGTCGAACCCAACACTGAAGGCTATCACAGGCGTACACTGACCGCTGAACCTTGCCACTTTTTGTTGGTTTAAAATTTTCATTTTCTCCTTGTTTTTTTTTTCTTGCGGTTTATTTTTTTATAGAACTTAACATTTTAAGCCATAAATAAAGCGCGCGCGAATTGAGGTTAAGGAGAATTTAATTTATTGACGCGCATAACAAACGAAAGGCGGAGTGGTTTTGGCGCGCAAAATGGGAGTGAAGAACAAGATTTTGTAAGTGTGGCAAAACGCAGCAGAGAAAAGCCGAGTGAAAAAAAACATACAAGCGATGGAGTTCAAGTACTTAAAATGGCAAAAAGCGCCGGAAAAGTAGCGATGGTTTTGGGCATGTCTAGCGCCTAGAAGGCGGCAGTAAAGTATATATATATACTTACTCGTATAAATAGCGAAAATTAGAATAACTATTTCGTTATTCAAATATTTGCGAAGTTAGGTCACTTAGTGAAATTTTTGTTAAGTCCCAAAAATGTATGTGCCATTAGTAACTTGCCATTAAAAAGGTCTGAGGTTACTGGCTAAATTAAAACCGTTGAAAATTAAGCAAGCAACTTTTATTTTAACGCTTGAAAGTAAAAAAAAAAATAAAATTAAAAATTTATTTTTAGTACAAAAACTGAACATAATTTTTCGGTAACGTGGACATTAATTTAACATAATTTGCTTTCAAAACTACACATAAAATTTGGCAATTAAAAAATGGGCATAAGTTTCAGTGCTTAAAAATTTTGCTATCATTTGAATTTTTTTTTGTAAAATTTTGGCATAATTTTTGGCCATTCAAAAAGTGGACATAAAATTATGGTAATTTTAGGTGAAATCTGATTACGATTTTTCATGTATAGCCATATTTCGTGGTATTTCGAAAACTGGACATATTTTCTTTTATAATTTGTTGCATAAACAGGCATAACTTTCTATATTCTGGGAATTAGACATACATTTTTGGTTATTCAAAAACTAGGCAAAACTTCTTATCTTAATTTAAAAGCTAGTTATACATTTTTGGAAATTTAAAAATGCAGATGTATTTCTGATCTTTGAAAAACTGGACATAACTTTTAGGCAAGCCAAAAACTAGCCATCAATTTTTGGTAACAATTGCCTTAAAATTTTTGTTGGTTTAAAAACAGCTCTTAAATTTCCAATGATTTAAAGCTTTTCCAACAATTTTTGACAATTTGAAGTCTGGACATAATTTGGATAACCTAAAAAACGCACATGAATTTTTTATCGTTTAAAAACTGGTCATACTATTTGAGTAATTTATCAAATGTACTTTTTTTCGTCACTAGAAGTTAAATATAAAATTCCGAAACTACGAAATCGGCCATACATTTTTGGTTATTTAAAAACTGGGTATACATTTTTGGTAAGTTTAAGGCTGGAAATAAATTGTTGGTCATTAAAAACTGGACATAATTTTTGGTTACTTAAAAAATGAACATACAATTTTACTCGCTTAAAAACTGGGCACAAATTTTTGGTAATTTCTAAATTGGACATATATGGGTCATTCCATCCAAAATTTACATTCAAAAATTTTTTTCGTGCGAAACATTTTTTTGTGTTCTTTGATGCAAAATATTAGACGCGTATTTTTTTATTTCGACACAATATAAAAAATTTTGGAGCTATGAATTTTCAAAATTTTCACGCTCGAATAAAATACCTCTAAACATTTGCATATACGAAGAAAAGTATTTCATTATAAAATAAAGTTTACGCTTTTTTCTTAACTTTCCAATGAGAAATACGTTGAATTTTTTCTACCTATTTTTTATAAGCAAAAGGTACATTTTTATAAACAAATTACATTTTTTCAATTTGTAACTATTTTTATTCAGTTATTTTCATTGAAAAATGCACATTGCATACATTTTTTGTTACTTAAAACCTGGACATAAATTTTAGGTATTTTTAAACTGCACATAAATTTTTGATACTGCATGAATGGGGCAAATATACATTTTTCATCTTAAACTTTTGGCCATTAAAAACCTGGACATACATTTGTGTTCATTAAAAGCTGGGCATAAATTTTAGTAATTTATCAACTGAACATAAATTTTTCGTTATTTGAAAATGTATCACAAATTTGACATACAATTTTAAATATATAAAAATTAACACCAAATTTTGGTACTTTAAAAACTTTTCCAAAATTTTCGATAATTTAAAATCTAAACACAATTTTTGATTGCTTAAAAAATTCTCATAAATTTATGGTTATTGAAACACTGGATGTAAACTTTAGGTAGCTACTAAAATGGACTTGCATTTTTCGTCATTGAAATGTTAGGGATCAATTTTTGGTGAATACATATTAAAAACCAAAATAAGGACATACATTTTTGGTCAATAAAAACTGGACATAATTTTCTGTTTATTAAAAACTGGGAATATATGATTTTTTTTTTTATTTTTGGTATATTAGGTAGTTAGTAAAATGGACATAAATTCTTGGCTATTGAAAAATTGGACATACATTTTTGGTAATTAAAAACTGAGCATAAATTTTTTGGTGATGAAGAATTTCACAACGTTTAGGTAATAAATTATAAAAAATGGACATTAATTTTTGCCTTTAAAAATTAGACATAAATTATTGGTTAACAAAAAGTGGGCATATATTTTTAAGAACAATAAAGCTTATTGTTATTATTTATGTGGCGTATTAACATTTATTTTCAACAGTGTTATTTGAGCTTTGTACCACGATTTTATTTTTAGGAAAAATTGGAAAAGCAACAAAGTCTAAGCGGTAGAAGTTATAGTTGCTATTTCCGAGATCACCACATCTCCTCATCAGACTTCTTTTTCTAGAATTCAGCAGGGATCGAACCCGCATTATCGATGTTCAAAGCCAGCAGCGCTAACCACTGAGCTATGTACACCCCGAAAGCTGTTGTTGCTTATCCATTTCCTTACAGAAACCTACTCCTATCAAGTGCAGCTGATTTGCCGCCATTTCAACTTATTTTCTACAAAAAAATATTTCCTTTTCTTTTCTCTCATTTACATTTTTATTCGTGCCATGTGATTACCACGCACTAGGACCCAGGTTCGACTCCCGATGCGAACAACATCCAGCAAGTTTTTTAATTAAGGCGAGTAATTTCAAACCTCCATATAGAGTATTTTGATAAAAATTCATTTTGCGTGCAGAGACGGAGTTAAACTGACTGTACCCCTACCCCCTCCCTCCCCTATATTTTGGGAGAACCTCGGCCAAACACTTATCCATAAGTCTATCGGTATGCGGGATCCTATGGGCAATTCAATCCGAGGAGCGGTGCAGCTGGAGATCTACATATAAAGTTCATTCCGTTACCGACAGTATGTAAAGTAAGTACGTCAACTTACTGTACGGAATGTCGAGTTGCGAAAAGGATAAGCGAATGTTTTACCCACTGTGGCGTTTTTGTTTAAAATTATGGTTTCGGCACCAAGAGATTGGGCACCCAAAACAACCGCATTGAGCCACTTTGGGTTTATCTTTCGGGACTGCAGTGTAGAATACAGCCTGAATCGCGCCTGATAAACCTCACCAATGAGAACCAAAGGTGATCCTGCGGCGACCGAAAGTGGTGGTCAGAACCCCATGGTAGTAGAAACGCACTCCGACCGCACGAAGTATTTTCTGTATCTTCCAGAGTTTGGACAAAGTTGCCGCTAGCACCTAATCTATCCCGTCTTGCTTTACTATCTTTTTAGTATACCGGCTTCAAAGCGCAGTCATAGGGTAGGTTAAGCTATCTTCACTAGCTCGGGGGTAGTGCGAGTAATTGCGAAACAGTTTGGTTAGACCTCCGCCCGAATTCAACTAAAAAACTCTCCTCCAGATACCAAGAAAAAAACAATGATATTCTGCTTTTTCGTACTTAGGTAGCCGCCCCTCTAATGGCTTCTACTTGATTGTCTCTTCCCAAAGCTTGTCATTCCGTCCAAAATATAATTTTTCCTAACCCTTTCCCATGTTTCCTTTTACTACCTTTTGAAAATTTTCACTTTTGAAAAATGTCTCTTCTGAAATACTTTTCTCTATTTTCAATTTAAATCACAAAAGTTGCGTTGCATTGAACATCCACGCGCTGCATTTCTCCTTTACCTACTTTCCGTGCAACAACCTTTTCGCCTTCGATTGGGGTAGCACAACAGCGCGTTGCCTCGTAGCATGCAACGACTTTCGTATGCGAATTTATGCACGAAGGCGTCATAAAAATAAACAAATAAACTAACAGTTGTTAATGCAAATGTAAGTGAATACGAAACAGAAACATTCGCTGTTTATTATGCGTGTGCGTTCGTGTGCGCGCCCTGTATTTGTGTATGTGATATGTAACTTCACGTCATAGGCGCACAGCGTGGCATAGGACGCGGACACAGAGAGCGCAGGCAATGGAATGCATAACGCCATTAGAAATTTTAACACAAAAAACCAGAATAGGCAAACAAAAAAACAAAAAATCATAAAAAACTTAACAAGCGGAAACTGCGTGAGTTGGCGGTTATTGTGCTGGATTTCAAGGATCAACTTGGAGTCGTAGCGAAGTGTGAAGTAAAGTGCTGATAAAATTATGCCTACTGCTTTTAGGCATATATTGTGTATGAATAGGCGGCAAGGCTGGCTAAACAAAACCCCATGCCAGCACCAGACAGTT
>JAPVRG010267936.1:0-14044 GCA_029783565.1 Rhagoletis cerasi
GCGAACACAAATAACCATGAACCAATGAATCCACCAATAATTGTGTTCATTTGGGTAGCTGTGATCCAACCGGAGTAGAACCGCATAGTGGCGAATATAACTAAACTGAGTATGCAGGATATCACTGCCGAAACGATATTACTGCTACCACTCTTGGTTTCCACACCTGTTTGCGTAGACAGTAATTGGTTGTTAATTAACATTGATTAATATATGTAAATGCACTTTGCTATTTCTCTAAGATTTTAACGTAAACTTACCCATTTTTGAAGTACGCTACAAGATTTTTAATTTTATTTACAAATTATTGAAAACGCCTACGTTGAATTTTATCAAAAGCCGACTCAGCTTCCACAATTGCAAACAAAGCGCAGGGTTGCATTTACCCTGTAATGAAATTGTAGGCACCGTACACCAATACCCTGTTTTCAGGTGTTCGTACATGGTGAATAATCTCTTTTATTATGGTGAGAAATAATTCTTTTCCGCTGTGCCAACCGGAAACCTTTTACTGCAGGAAAGGACAGCTTGCAATGTTGCAGTCGGCTTTTGATCAGGTGGTTCTTATAAGTAGCAGTAGCCTGTTCATATAGCAAAAAATTTGTAAGAATTGTCACAAATCATAATATGCCTGTTCATGCAGCATATAATTTGTAATAATTTTCGAAAACTATCATGTTTTGGTGTTCATGCATACAAAAAACTTGCAAAGTAGGGTAAATTGAGAGAGCAAAGTGGCAGTTCACTTGGAGGGGAAGTTGCACATTTTTTCTGGAAAAATTTTAACTTGCACAATTTGCCAGTAAGAAAAACAGCTGATCGCATGTTGCTGGGTGCAATTCAACCTAAAAAACGAATTGTTTGTGGGGATTTTACAGCTGAAATTGACTAAATAAACTTACTCAAATATATAAAATTCTATGAAATAAATCAGCTGTTCGTAAAACTTGCAAATTTTACTGGTTTTGCGTTCACGTAGTTTTTTGGATATTTTTCTCACTGAGACCGGATTCTCGGAAATTGAGTTGCTGGAGAGTTATTGGAAAATTTTTGCATGAACAGGGCTAATATTTTGTGTTTATGTACCCAAAAAACTTGCAAAGTAAGAGAAATTGAGAGAGCAAAGCGGCAGTTCACTTGGAGGCGAAGTTGCAAATTTTACTGGAAAATTTTTAATTTGCAACAATTAGCCAGAACGAACAACAGCTGATCGCATCTTGCTGGGTGCAATTCAAACTAATAAAGGAAATTTGTATAGGGTTTTTATAGTTTAAATTGACAAAATATACATATTTAAATATATAATGAGATATGAAATACTGTTTTATGAGGAAATTGCTGCGATTAAACAACAAATCAATCATCTGTTCACGAAACTTGCGAATTGTTACTGGGTTTGCGTTCACACTTTTTTGGATAGTTTTCTCTTTAAGAGCGCATTCTCGGGAATTAAGGTACTGAAGAGTTACTGGCAAGTTACTGGATAATTTTCACACGAACAAAACTATTATTTATGTAAATACGTAAAAGCGTTTTTCCGCGGTCGAACTTCATCTAACGACCAAAAAGATCCCCCAAAAGTTCGTAATAATAAAAGCAGTATGGCACCGCATTGTTATGACCACAGGTATTGGGGAGTCAGATGTTTGCTTTACTAAAAAGCTCCAAATGCGAACCTGTAATAAGCTCCATTTAGTGGAAATACCAATTCCATTCATTGCGCTTTGCTCCACATTCGCTGAAAATCCAAAATCTTTAGTCGTGAAGAAAATTCGTGTATTTCATATTCAAAATTAAAAATATAGTGGAGAACAAAACCTATTAATTAAAAAATTAAGCACAAATACAAGTTCAAATGGAATATTAACGAAGTAATTAGACATTTTGTGAATAATAATGAGCTGTGTATTAAAAAAGTGAAAATTTCGCTGAAGATTTTTGTATTTGACTTCTTGCCATTTTCTGCTTCTTTCTCTACACAGTTTCCTCATATTTTGTGCACCCCACTTTTTGTGCAAATAGCAAGAAGAAAAAGTTCTTTCGTTGGAAAATTCTTCCAGTGCGAATTATAGAATTTGTGCTGGAATTTGCATTTTATTAAAATTCAGAAGAAAAGATTACAGAAGATATATAAATAGGAGAAAATATAAGATGTTAGAAAAACATTTTCATAGCTTCTTAGAAGAACACTTATAATAAATAAATACATACATATATGTAAATGCATATGTACATATGTAAATACATATGTAATTAACGAATCTCAAATGTGAAAAGTATCAAGAATTTGTGGTGTCTGCGCAAACGAATGAAGCACAAAAAGCAAAAGAATATGAGTGAAGGAATTTAAGTCGAAAGCATAAGCAAGCAAATATTGAAGTAGTGGAAGAAGCTTTTAGATACGAAGCTCTAATGGCAAAACGAAGCATAGTGACTAGGGACAATGGTATAAAACCCAAGAAAACAAATTTATCCAAGTGAAACGAAAAAAAACTTTTGATCTTAAACATTAAGACATCTAATAATTTAAGAGTGATCAAAAAAATCTCGTAACGACTATAGCTAAATACTACATAAGTGAGCGTGTGTTTGTGTACGCGCGCATATAGGAAGGGGGAAGTGGAAGTGAAATACCTTCCGTTCTTTTTTCACTATGCTACATATTTCTTTCTAATATACCAACATTAGAAACAGCAAAAACGGGAAGAACGTCAAAAGTGGAGGAAGCAACCAACCATTAAGACAGGCAACTAACTAGCTACCAAGTCTTCTGGCATGAGGCAAAGCAAGAAGCAAAGTAGCGATGAAAAAATACCTATTTAGTATAACAAAACTAGCAACACAAAAGCACAAAAACAAAAATACACATGTATGTATGTAGACATGTAGCATATGCACGGATGTATGCATTATAAGCTTCACATATATGTATATATATATGTACATCCATACATACTACATGTGTATGTAAAAATGTTGAAGATAGCATAACAAGTTAGACACAGTCATAAGATATGAGCATCAGCCAAATAAATATTAGTGCATAAGCATTGACGCGAAAAACAGTTGCAACACTGTCAGAATGTTTTTGTTTTTAAGAAAATGTTAATTTTTAGTGTAATTGCATAAAGAGAAATTCAAGGATACATCAACTTTTCCATTTTCTGTACATTGTACATAGATTCTTCTTGACTAGAGCTGCAGTTACAAATTAGCAAACTTTTGAACAAAAGCTAAAGTGAAAACCAAAAAGAACCAGTAACACTAGGACTTAATAAGTAACTTATGAGTAGAAAACGTAGTATAAATCATTTTCGCGAATACAAGAAAAAATAATACACATATGTATGTATGTAAATATAACGCACAATACGATAAAAGTGTTGCGAAAGGCGAACTTGAATTAACATTAAATGGGCGAAGTGCGCAACAATCGCACGAACGAACAAAAGCAGCATCAACGGCAACGGCAGTATCGGCAGCAGCAGAGGCACAAACATAAAAGTGTAATTAGATGAATTACACACACACGCACACATAATAAGCAACTAAATTGAGGGAGAATAATTTTTATGAATTGAATTCATTTGCCACTTGGAGGCGAAAGTGAACACGAAAAAGTACATAA
Organism: Rhagoletis cerasi; assembly: GCA_029783565.1. NCBI lineage: Eukaryota > Metazoa > Arthropoda > Insecta > Diptera > Tephritidae > Rhagoletis > Rhagoletis cerasi. Next base: position 3,629 of record JAPVRG010267936.1, read on the forward strand.
AGTGCAAGCAGGATATAGTATAGTATTATTTAAAATACCGAACAAAAAGCGATTATTTACAATTAAATCAGTCCCCAGAAAAATCTAAAAAGATTTTAAAAAACTTAAACGCGCGCATTCGTTAAATTATCAGTGATCGTGTTTTGAAAAGGCGCACGCGCGCCCCACTTTTCTCTACAGCAGCGGAGTAAAATTGTGCGTGTGCGTGTGTGTGTATGTGTTACTGTGCGTGCAACTCAGAAGATTTCCGTTTCATTGTCATTTTTTGAATTTGCCTTCGTCACCGATAAAATAGCCTTGCTGTTATCGAATCATTGTGAGTCTCAGTTTACACTTCAGCACTTAATTTACATTGAAATTTATTTCTTTTGTGCATACAGGATATACCTACATTTGTGGAATTGCAAACGCGACATCTGCCAACGATTAGTACGATCCCAACTCCCGTTTATATACCGTTCCTAGGCTCGTTCTTTGTACATCCTTTGCAGTTGTATCCTTTCTTTTTGAACCGCTTTAATAAATTTGATCTACACAATGTTTACGGGAAAATTACAAATAAAAGTTTGTGAGGCAATCGGGCTACGACCAACCGATTTTCAAAAGCGCCACAATTTGACATTCGGAAAGTTGGCCGACGAGCAGCCGATCGATCCTTACATATCGATCGATGTCGACGATAATCATTTTGGTAAGCTTAATTTATCAGTATTAGAAGTATGTATGTATGTTTTTTAATGTAATTTCGGTAAATATTAACGGAATTTCGGTTAAATTATGATTTTGCTACTCATGGTTATGAATAAAATGATTTATTTATTTGCGCCTCAAAATTAATGTAAAAATTTAAAAAAACCTTTTTATATACATATGTATTTTGGATGATATTTTTTTTTATTTTCTATACTCATGTACGCGCAATGTTTACGCTCTTTCTGCTCATTCTCTACACGTTTCAATAAAAAGTACCATATTAAAGGGCTGTCTGCATTTCTCAAGAAAAGTCACAAGAAAGATTTTTCATTATTTCTGTTACTTGAAAAAATATTTTGCCTTTGCTGTAAATTTTCTTGAAGAAATAAATATTCGAGCATTTTTTTCTTAAGAACTGCATACTGATTTAAGAAACTTTGATAGAAGAAAATATCTTTTCCAATTTTTCGTTTTTCTTGAGAGCTGGAGACAGCCCTTAATAATCGATGATGCTAACGATGTCGCGATGCTAAATTTACAGTTACGTAGCATTTACTCTCCGCATCGGTATCGACGATTATTAAAGTGTTACTTTTTTATGTAGTCATGAATATCGTTTCATAAATTTTCAATTTAAAGTTTTCAAATATCACCTTTTTAGATCGCTCGACAACGCGACCCAAGACATTCGATCCAGTTTGGAATGAGCAATTCGTTCATGATGTGACCAATGCCAAAAATATTAATTTGACGGTATTTCATGACGCAGCGCTGCCACCAGATGATTTTGTTGCCAATTGCCAAATACCTTTCGAAGATATTATGCAAAATGAGACGGGTGTGCTTGATCTATGGGTAAGCAATACAAGCAACAATTTTAAAATTAAAAAAAAAAGAACCAAATCGAATTCGCATTGCAGGTGAATTTAGAGCCACAGGGCAAACTACATATTATAATCGAATTAAAGAACCGAATTGGTATGTAATTTTAAGGCTTTTCTTTTTTTTTCGATGCGCACATACTTATTGATACACTTTTTCTTCATATAGATTCCAATAAGGATGTTGCTGAAGTGGTGGAAGCGGTCACGCAAAACAAAGAATTCAAAGAGCGCGCTGGTTTCAATCGTCGTCGCGGTGCCATGCGACGGCGTGTGCATCAGGTTAGAAATCATTATCTGTTATTTGCCTCACTCCTCCTCAGCCATTTATGGATTTCAAAATTCATGTTATTTTTCACATAGAACGAAATATATGTACTTATAGTGCATAAATACTTAGATAATAAAAAAGTTATTTATTTGCTCTCTTAACAGGTAAACGGACACAAGTTCATGGCGACTTTCTTGCGACAGCCGACCTTTTGTTCACATTGCCAAAAATTTATTTGGTAAGTGCATGGCGCGTATTCGCCACAGAAAAATCCAACGCATGCGACAAAACGCTGTGGCGTTGGGGCATAAAATCAGCCTTACCATAAACCTGCTATTTACCATATTCATATTTACATATTTTTAATTTATACGCTCATAACAGTGAATAACTGTATTTACTATCCTTTTCACAATTTGGTTATCGCAGTATCCATTGAACTTTATAATTTGTTCACACTACACTTCCTGTTATTATTCAATTTTCTTGTTTTCACAACTATCTAGAAAATTATAATGTATTTTTTTGGGTAAAATTAGGTAAATATTTCAAAGATTAATTTTAAATTTATTTGGTACAAACATACATAATATTAAATGTTTTATGTTTTATTTGTTTGGCAAGAACATATGTACATGCATATATGTAAGTATTTTTATTATTTGGGTGTAGTTTGGCGCTGGATAAACAAAAATACAGAAACTATTGCTAAATTCACTTTGTGCTGATTTGCGCTTTCGAGGAATTTTTATTAATACATTTGTATTCTGCTTCCTCCTTCGATTAATGCTGGGTTAAGATGGCCATTTTGTAATGAAACCAAAAATATTCATAGACTATGATTGAATATTTATTGTCAAAATGGTCCATTTCGCTACAGGTTCAGTAGTACATACATATCATTTACGTTTATGGCACACAAATCTACTTATTTGATCAGTTTATCAGTTTATTTTTGTACATCATCACTTAATATTAATCTATATTCACATATATACAAGCTACGGAAATTTTTTGCCTTTGCAGGGGAATTGGTAAACAAGGCTATCAATGTCAAGGTATGTGTTTACATGCAGCAACAACAACAACTACATACTCGGTATTCTTACTCGTATTCGTACTCGTTATTGCATTTGTACTTGTTTTCCAAACTATAAGCAAACAATCGTCAGCAAAGAAAAGCGATTTTGTTGAGTTTAGAAAAGATTTCGCAAACAAAAGACATCAACTACACACCTACATACCCATAACACTTGTACATATACATAATACATACATACATAAATTTACAATAAAATATATAAAATCAGTTGTAACCATTAAAAAAAACAAGTAATTTTTAAGCAAAAAATATAACCGACCTCAATTCTCATATACAAATTTAGGAGAACCGCTAATTTCCTCATGATCCAATGATCGGAACTAAAATAAAACCAAATTAGTGTTTGACCACCCTTGAGGTATCACCTTTCCGATACAAAAATAATTATCGAAAACGGTTCACGTGGTCCAAAGTTATCCCGTAACCTACATAAAAAAAAAAATAAAAAATAAAATGTTCCGACGAGTTGATAATCTCCCCCTTTTTTTGAAGTCGGTTAAAAACAAATTATGTACACCAATGCATATCTACACAACTCCCATATAAACTTAATTAAGTGTATGCTGAATTACAAACATAAGAGCATATTAGCCAGCTTTAAATCGAGAATCACATACAAACTCACATGCATACATACATACATGTACAGGGTGTCCAAGAAGTATCACGACAAGCTTGAGGAGAAGGTAGGTGGAGGGGTGAGCAAAAATTTTTCAGGTAAAAGTATCACCGTTTTTTAAATTTAGAAATTTTTTTTAATTCAAAAAAATTAACAGCATGAAAATTAGAAAACAAATAAAAATTAGTACATACATGCAGTTAAAGAATATATATGTATGAAAAAGCCGAATTTTTTTAGATTAAAAAAATTTCAAAATTTCAAAAACGGTGACACTTTTACCTGAAAAATTTTTGCTCACTCCTCCACCTACCTCAAGTTTGTCGTGATACCCCTTGGACACCCTGTATACAAGTACTTTCTAAATGCTTAACACTTTCAGTCGCTTTGCCTAGTTTAATTGAATGTTGTAATGTGTATTTCATTGCTGGTGATGATTTTCCATGTTCGCTATCAACCAAAGCCGGTTCAAGAATCTCTTGCTGTCTACTTATTATTACGTACATATGTACATATTTTTATAATATGCATACTCGTGCACATAGCAATTGCAAATTTTATCTATGATTGATTTTGCATTTTTGCAACTAAGTATTACTATTTTCTTGTTTACCCTTTTGTTTTTGATTTTTTTAGTGCGCATTTGTTTTCTGGACATATTGTTGTTGTTGCTTTTACGGGTGTAGCTTTGCATACAATCAATTTAATTATTAACTCACAAATCAGTCAAACAACTAAACATGCAAATCAATTGAGAACCAGTAAATCAAATAATCAAACCAAAAGAAAAAAAAAACATCAACTACAACAGCAAGTCGCAGCTTAATCCACTTGCATATGCATTCACCTATTCACAAATACATTGCAGTAGCACTTTCATTCTTTATATTTATTTAAATATAGTGCATACGTATGTACATAAATGAATTGCTTGTTTTGTATGAGTTTATTTATGTGTTCCATAGTTATGATAAAAAAATGCTATATTGCTTCACCTTGTCCGAACACTTATTTTTATAAATGTATTTCTATTATTTTCTTTAGTTATTTACATACATATATAGTGGTGTGTGCGTGTGCAACGAGCATATCATTTATAGACCAGTCAATATGGCACTTGAGCTCGAAATAATTTCCTAACGGATAAAAAACATACTGTCTTGCTTGGAAAAATTAGGCTTTCTGCACATTTGTCGTCCTATCATAGTTGCGTCATCGTCTCGCCCTCAAATTTTGCGCCAAGCACATGCATTTCTATGGAGGTCTGCACACTTGTCGTTATTGGCTAGTTATCGTCAAATTGTAGAAGATTCAGAAACGGATGAGTACGACATTGTCGTTTAAACAGGGACCGTAACGGTTATGATCTGTATAATAAAAATCATAATTTAACCGTTAAAATTTGATCTCTATTTTTTCGATCAAATTTAATGGTTACTGTTTGATTTTTTTTTTTCGGTCAAAAAATAATCCTTATTTTTGATTTTTATTTTTTCGATCATAAAAGATTTAAATAGGTGATAAAAAAGCAGTCTCCGTTATAACGGTTCAAAATTATCGAAAAAAAAATAAAAATCAAAAATAACGATTATTTTTTGATCGAAAAAATAAAAATCATGATATTTAACGATTATTTTCGGTCCCTGCGTTTAAATACTAATCGTTGTGCAAGCATTCTTTGTTTACATTGTATGGGGAAAAATTTTAAAAAAGAAAAATTGCATTAAAATTACATAAAATTTAGTATTTCATAGACAAAATCTGTGGAAATTATTTAAAAATGAATATTTGCATTAAAATTATATAAAAGCGACTATTTTAACTATCAAATGTGACGAAATTGTAAAAAGTCTCTCCGTGCATGCACAACCACGTTTGAGGAAAAGAAAAGGAAGGATATTATGGAAAAAAATTTGTCTGGAATTATTGCCGCACTGTTCATAATTTTAAACTTGCAGTCTTTTGTAAAAATTTCGCGAAAATTCCAACCACAAAACAGAAAATATCTGCTCTAAGCGAGTATTTCGACGCTGAACGAATTGAAATATCACGACCGAGTGTGCGAAAGTGTAATCGTCATGTAATCGTTGCACCATGATTGGGACGATGAAGCAACTATTATTGGACGACCAATGTGCAGAAAGCCTTACACTGATTAAAAAAAATAAATGCTTTATCTCTCAATTTGGCAGGAGATCTTTTTAGTTATTTTAAAGCTGATGATTTGTTTCCCGTATATCGTATTTGGATGGAAGATATACATGCATATTTACGTTTTGTAGAGGAAGAATTTCTCTACATAATTGCAGTCAATTATTTATTAAGTTATTACAAGCTTTTAATAAGTTTCACCTGTATGTAATCAAATATTGCAATAAATTTTTAACTAACTTCTCGATTAGCTCAGAACCCCATGACAATGCAATATGAAAGATGAATTAATCCGCTAGGTGGCGCAGCTGTCGAAGTGTTTGAAACCTCCGTATTTATGGTCCGATGTGGTTCATATTTGGAATGTATATTACTTACATGAACGGCAAGAATGATAGAATAAAATATTGAGCTGTCCTGGTGGCGATGACATTTCTCAAGTAAAAGTAATCAAAGCCGAATAGGAGGTGAAAGAAGACTGTGCAAATGGCTACTTTTTTTAACACGCTTATATTAGTTTCACTTGTATGTTTGTTTGCTTGCTTATTTGCTTTTTTGTTTGTAACTTTTACCTGTCCACATAAGTGGCACATCATCTGCTGCATACATTTAGGCGTGTATAGTTCTCCAAGCGGAGAAGCTGCTGCAAGCGTGTTTTTTAGTTTTTTTAAACTATATTCTTCTTATTTTAACATTCACCTTTTCGATAAGAAACGCGGGTTTTTTTTGCCCAATTGTAATTTATAAAGAAAATAAATAAAGAAAATGTGGAAGAACGGTGATTTTCGTAAAAAAATTTGTGAATTTCAGTGCATCTAACGTTTTGTTTACGTTCTGAGACGCCGTTTAGTTTTACTTGAGGATTGTCAAAATCGGCAAAACCAAAGTATCGGTACTACCGACGGCGTCACCTTTGCTCTCTACATCGTGCATGAAAGGGAATAACTCCGCAAACACAGGAGTCGAGATATTTGGAAAATCCGTATTTATGGTTCGATTTCGTTCATATTTATATCGTATATTACTTAAATGGAAAGAAATAACTCCACACAAAATTTAGCGCTTAGTTGGTGCGGGGTCGATATAATTTAGTTCTTTTTTTACTAACAACTAATAAAAGCTTGTCTAAAAAAAGATTTTTTTAATTACTTGTTTTCTATTTAGTTTGAACAAACGCGTGGATATGGGTACGTGGCGTTGAGTAACATTATATCCCGTTCATATTTCAGAAGAAAAAAAAACGATAGTTGAATTTAACAATCGATATCGCGAAAGTGATTTGTCGCAGCGTAGTACTTATTCGCCTTATTTTGAGAGAAATTTTTTACGTCTTCCCATAATAATTATTTACGATAAGTATCTTTTTTCGTCTCCCAGAACTATTATTTCAAGACGAAAATGATTTACGTCTTCTCTTAATAGAATTGCTAAACTTATTGAAACGCGTATGTTTACATTACTTTTACGGCTTTGACAGCTATACCATCAAAAACAAAAACAAAATACATGTAGGACGAATGAAAGAAGAAGAAATTAGCTGATGAAAATAGTATTCAATAATTATAAGAAGACGAAAAAAATAAAAGGCCCATGTAATTATTAAAAGAGACGTAAAAAATTTCCATCTTGAAGTAATCGTCCCGGGAGAAGAAAAAATAAAAGTGCCAAGTAATTGTTAATATAAGACGAAAAAGGTATTTGTCTAACGATTTTCGCCTTAGGAGACGGAACCAACTTTTCCATTGTTTATAATAATACTGTAGGTAAATTTTAAAGTTTTGAAATATCACAGCTAAACGGCCAAACACTTTAACTTAACTGTGGGGTCTAGATTACAATACCGTTTTCAGAAAATCCGTATCACGTCAAGATTTTCAGATATTTGGTAGGGAAGTTTTATGAAAAAAATTTCGAACTTTAACAGGGAAAATATTACAAAAAAAAATAAATTTTTTTTCATTTTCATTAAAACCTGTTCTTTTACGAAAAAATCAAGCTACTAACGAATTTATACAGAATTTTAGAAAAATTTTAGGTCATGTTTAAAGTAACTATAAATTCACGTTGATTTCTACCTGTGTGCAGTGCTCAGCATTTTCTTCTATATAAAAGTTATTTCGAGCATATTTGTCTCTACCTTAATTAGTTGACCACAAGGGTATGTACATAATTTCAAAAGATCAATGCGATTATTAAAAAAATATTAAATGCAACCAGGCACGAAAAATAAGAGTTTGTCATATTTATTTATTAAACAAGGGTTCATTTGTAGATTTTTTTTTATATTCACAATGTTTTTCAAGTGAAGACTTTCTGTTATTTTTTTATAACAATATTGTTCATGCTTTAACCAAACCCATCTAAATCAAAGTTTCAAACTTTATACGAAATTTATAAAAATTCAACAAATTATCATAAGAATTTGGAGCTTTTTGTCTGAATATTTAGAACATTTTTTGTATGCAGTTTTATTTTTAGAGTATAAAAGTGCAAGTTTCAAGCTGCTAAAAAATCGCGTTGATTTTTAACAATTTTTCGCTGACGGATTTTTGCAGTTTTTTCCATATAAACATAAATTTCTTATATAAAATGCGTAGGACCGTTCGCAACAAAATTTTAAAAATCAACGACAGTTTTTTATAAATTGCTCTTATTATTTAAAAGAAATCTCAAAAGCAGTCTGAAAAAAAATTAAAAAAAATCAGCGCGATTTTTTAGCCGCTTTATTGAACTAAAATTTTCTGGGCCATAAAACTTATTGAATTTTCCTAAATTTGGCATAAAGCTTGAAACTTTGATTTATAAGATTATGGTCAAAGCATGAACAATATTTTTATAAAAAAACTAACAAAAAGTTTTAACTTGAAAAACATTGTCAATAACAAAACAAACCAACATGTGAACACTTGTTTCAGTCACTGTATGTATCTTTTTAAATTTTATTACTTCAAATCAGGGTACGAAAATAAGCCATACAAAAGAATACCCAATTCCTCATCGACTATCATATCATTTATCGTTTTGTATAGTTTTGTACAGATGATGATGTTTTTTGTTTTGTACCGAATTTTCGAAGTAATAAACGAAACGAAATAGTAACGTACAATAAAGTTTATTTTCGTGCACTGCTTCAAATACTTTTACTTGTGTGTTTTTTTAATTTGCTTCAATCACATTTAGCACATATGAATGTAGCCGACTGAATATATTATTTTATTTTTCTTTTGTATTTATCTTGGCTTAAATTTTTTGGATACGTAATAATTAAAGACCATTATTTTTTATTTCAATACTATTCTTTTTGCTTGCTCTAAAAAATAAATCTAAAAACTATATATTCTCCAGTAAAAAAAAATGTTATCCAGTAATTTGTTGTTTTCGAAGCAATTTTCTAACAAAAATAGTATTTCCTATCTTATTATATATTTAAAAAGACTTATTTTGTCAATTTCAACTAAAAAACCTTCACAAACAATTCCTTAGTGAGTGGGCTTTTCTTACTGGCAAATTGTTGCAAGTTAAAATTTTTCCTGTAAAAATTTGCAACTTCCCCTCCAAGTGAACCGTCACTTTGCTCTCTCAATTTCCCCTACTTAGCAAGTTTTTCGGATACGTGAACAGGCATAAATATTACATTACACTGCATATTTTCGTGTTGTTTTTGCTATTGTAAAGTTTGTCATGCAGAATATTAAATTAAAAAATTTACCGTGTCATTACGTTTACCATAATAGTCATTAAAGTCTGTATGCTATGGACATTTTTATCAAAAAGTAAACCATCACTGATAAAATAAAAACGCCTGAAAATGTTTATTATTCACTTCTATCCCTGTAGAATTTGTCACGTGCGGTTTTATGGAAATACCCATTTCACATTTTGCTGATATCAATGCCAAGTGGTAATGCGATGTTAGTTTTCTATGTTTAAATCTCTCACAAATTAAATACATTTTTGTTTCAACACTCTTACTGAAAAAATGCATAAACTATTTCAGTATGTCAAATAAAATAGAAAATGCCGAATAACAGTTAATTCGTATTGCGAAAGCGCTGCTTAGTAATCCAACGTCAAAATATATTTACTACATAAAGTGCATTTTTAAATACACAGTCGCATATATTATTTACGTAATGGCAATTACTGAGGCATAGAAAAGAGCTACTTCATATTTCTGGACACACCAAAACGATACGAAACTCGTTTCTTCTTCTTCTTTATTGGCGCTGTAACCGCCTAATCGAGTCCAAAACAGCACGCCAGTCATTTCTCTTCTGTGCCAACTGACGCCAATTGGAAATGCCAAGTAAAGCCAAGTCCTTCTCCACCTGGTCTTTCCAACGCAGAGGAGGCCTTCCTCTTCCTCTATTACCAGCATCGCGACCCGCGTTGAATACTTTCAGAGCAGGAGCATTTCTGTCCATTCGAACGACATGACCTAGCCAGCGGAGCCGCTGTATCTTAATTCGCTGCACTATGTCTACATCGTTGTAAAGCTCATACAGCTCATCGTTAAATCGTCTGCGGTACTCGCCATTTCCAACGCGCAAAGGTCCGTAAATCTTTCGCAGAATCTTTCTCTCGAGAACTCCAAGAGCCGCTTCATCAGATGTTTTCATTGTCCATGCCTCCGCGCCATACACCAGCACAGGCAAGATGAGAGACTTATAGAGTGTGATTTTTGTGCGACGAGAGAGGA
>JAPVRG010267964.1:0-10790 GCA_029783565.1 Rhagoletis cerasi
TAAGTGTGCATCCATGCTTCCGCATTGTGAATGTCCAAAGCGGCACTAAGCGACCAAAACGAATGACGAGTACAACGGCGCATGATGCCTTTTGTGTGATGCGCTCGATGCAGTGCAGTTGCGTCTGTGGCCAAATACGGCGCGCTGCGACGCAATGCGCAATTCGCAATCTTGATGAATTTCACTGTGATGACCAGCGTCATTTATCACTGCCTTAATTGTGCGCGCCAGTGAGCGACCAACAGGGCAAGCAAAGCGGCGGGTAGGATGCCGCTAGTCAGTTGAGGGGTCAGGCTGCTTGATGAAGGCGCTGGGGATGAGTGAACGCGTCATACTTACATAAATGACAGCACTTCAGCAAGGTAATTGAAAATGCAATTAGCCAACAACGCGCATCGCGCCAATATGTGCCCGAGGAGGGCTAGACGACGGCACTGTGAACACTGGCCGGCAAACATTGGTGCTTTTTATGGTTTTTTGTGTGAGCAAATGAGCAAATGTGATGGCGCAATCGCGTTGGCCAAACTGTGTAGCTGCGCTGAGGTCTCCGTAGCAATGGAGAATACTCAGCAGAAGAATGAACAGCATGAGGGCAAGCGGTCATGTGGGGAGATATTCTTAATTTGCTGTTTGTTGATTAACGTCTGCAAAATAAATAGACGCCTCAAAGTAATGGTTAGCAGCATCGTGAGTGCATACATAGGTAACAAATGAGAATGTGGAAAAGTGCAAAGCAGTTGTAATGGCTTTAGGATATTAGAAGCCTAATTTTCAGCCATTCACAAGTTTTTAGAAAAGCGCTGTGGAAACAAAATATCTACATATTTATACACCGCTGATGGCGATGGAAATTTGCATTAAAAGGACATATTTGGTAACGTCGATGATGATGCACTGGATAGGCGATTAACTGCTAGCAGGTGTTACTTTTGGGAATAGTGGTATTCAAAATGAAAAATAATCGTTGCATTAGGTTGACTTCTGATTGTAAGCAGAGTTAAGGACCCGCCATGTGTAAGGACCCCTTCTAATGAAAATTGTTAACAACCGCGGATGAGACGACTTCAGTAGACATTTTAAAGATTATGATTTGAGTGCATGCACCTGGTGCCTTAATAGTGAAGCTTTCTTCAACGAACTTCTTGATATCCTCGTGAGAGCAAAGGTAGTTTACCCACTACCCAAGAGCTGCGATGGACGGAGCAAGCCAAGAAGACTAGAGAACCTTGCGAAGTTACAGGTTGTGGTGGAAAAGAGACTTCCGCCCCAAGTACATAATATTATTTTTGTTGTAGCGGCTACTTAGCCCTGCCTTGATCAGCTAATCTATCAATCATTGTCGTCAAGCTCAACTAACGGTAGGCTCAGGAAACTTGCCCGCTCGGCGGTGTCGGTGGTGTCTTGAGAAAGGGAAAAATTTGTTAGTTGAGTTAATTGGAGGGATCATTTAAACAGGTGGTCAGAGTGGCGCTGGGAACCTTCACATACAGGACATATTTGGGTACGTCAGGGTCGGGACTGGAGAAGTAGAAGTTCAGTCTGCTACAGTATCCAGACCGTAATTGTTCCAGAGTAGCGCAAATTTCTCGAGACAGCTGAAGCTCTTCCTCTACAATAAGTGGAGGTTGAACTCCGATGACGGCATTCACGGGGCGCGAGGTGGTGAAGGAAGTGAAGATCTCTCTGTCTTTACAACGACGGACCCAAGACGTGGGTGTCACGTCATTAGCTGCTTCTTCACTGGAAGCATCTGCGCCTCGCTATGTAGTCGACGGCCTCAGAAGACATTCCTTAGTTGTCCCAAGTGCTGTTTTGTGGCATATAAGTAGCCGCCTCCACTGCATTCTACTTATCGTTTCAAAGAGCGTTTCTTTATCTGTGCGGCATGTTCTGCCGGCGAGCGACTTAAGAAGTTTGCTGCGGCTCTGTCCTTTGTTTTAGGCGCGGACATAGAGTGTAGGCTGTCAAGTGTAGCCCCTAGGATTTTCGGGTTATTCGCAATCGGTGTGGATTCACAACTGTAGCCTGACTTAGGATTTCGTGCGGGACGTCAATCAAAAGCAATCGTCAGCGTAGGAGATCAGTGAAAGTACTGTCGTTCAATCCGGTGAACGAGCGCCTAGTTACAGTCCGCTTTAGTACGAGATTTTTCAATATCGTGCTGATTTGATATTGCGCTCACGATGCGATGGAATAGAAGGATGGCACGATTACCAACCGCTTTTGTGAGCTGTTGCAGAGAACTCATGCGCGCTGTTCTTTCTTCTTTTGCTTCTTATTTGGCACTACAACCGTTTGTCGGTTTTGGCCGAGACCAAAAATCTTTGCTTTGCGGATTTGCGCCAGTTATTCAGCCCAAGTGCAGACAGGTCAATCTGCACTTGTTCCATCTATTGTGTTCCTGGGCGCCCTTGCTTGCGTTGTCTTCCTATGGGTGCTGAGTCGAAATATATTTTCACCGGAGCGTCGTCATCCATGCGTACAGCATGTCCAGGGCAACGCAATCGTTGTATTTTTATGAGCTTAAAGTTCGTCATTCCATCTTCTTCGGTACTCGTCGCCCATGCGAACAGGGCCGTAAATCTTGGGTAGAATAGTTCTCTCGAAAGCATCCAAAGCCTTTTCATCTTTGTTCGACATCGTCCACCATCTGCGCCATATAAAAGGACGGGCATGATGAGATATTTGTAGAGCGTAAATTTTGTTCGTCGAGGGTTCTGCTTTTCAATTGCCTATCGAACCCAAAGCAGCACCTATTTGCAAGAGTTATTCTTTGCTTTATCTCCAGTCTGACATTATTGGTGGTGTTTATGCTGGATCCTAGGTAGACAAAGTTCTTCACTACTTCAGAGTTATAACTGCCGTGTGACGTGTGTCCAACGCGCTGTTCTTTCACCGACAAAAAAGAAATCTTGCTAGATAACTTCTAGTTATATCAAGGTAGGTAAAGCAGGAATCTTTGTTGACGTAACTCGTGAAAAATTTAGATGCGGAGTACGTAAGTTTGAAGAGCTTGAGATGATGACCAACATCGATAATTGAAAAATTCTATCAGTTATTTACAAAAAAAAATTTTTATTAAAGTGGTGAATTTTTGTAAGAACGAGAATGACAGACTGGTAACTGATGTCCAAAGCACATTTAAATTATAGACAGGAAACTTCTTAAAATTTCTTTACTGTACACAAAAGATAAGATGATGGCCAGTGCTCTTTAATCGTTGATCAGTATTGTGGCTAAAAATTAACAAATCCGCCGGAGGCTATGGTAGTAAAATAAGATCTAACTCTATACGATTTTAGTGGGCTTAATACGTGGGGCTTGAATCAAGTAAATTTTAAATCTTCGAGAAGACCTGAAGGGGGAGGATCATATACCTTGGGAATTAGCTCAAAACACGCTTTAAGCATCGATCCCACAGATTTAAGGACTTTAGTATGCTTACAAGATGCCTAAATCATCAAACAAATTTTAAGAATATGGAAAAGTTTGCACCCGAGGAAAGAAAATTATGGCTTTCAATAAAATATACACAGCACAATAAGTGTTTACTCATACGAAGTCCTTTATAATAGTAAAAATTTGCACTTAACCACTTTGTTTTTTTTTTTTTTTTTTTTGAAAAAAAGACAAAATTTTACCATTCACGTCAAACTTTCTAAAGTCCCTCCTAATCGTCCATTCACTGCTAACAAATGTTGACAACAGTCTATTTGTGCAATGCCATTGAACCCATAATTATTCAACAAAAGCAGCCAGTAAATGTTTGTTGCACATTCGATGGCTACATACACTCTTAGTGCCATTCATCAGTGAAGTCAGGCAAGTCCCCAGAAGCATACTTGGAGCGTTTGCGAAATATTCGCTTCCCTTAAATAGAATTATAATGACGGCCAATTAATCATTGTAATTAGCGCTTGGCGACTGCAGTGATCTGCAGCGGAGAAAACTCCTGCATCGGCGACGGCAAGATGCTCACGTTGCGTACAAGAAATGCAAAGTGGCATTTGCGATCCTTGTGAAACGATGCAGAAAAAGTTGCAACAGAGACTAAAGAATGAAAAGCCGTAAAAGGTAAAATGGTGAAATCGAATTGGCCGGAGAACGTTTAGGTTGTTTCTCGTGTTGCAAATCAGAAGCAGTGGTGGTTGTAAAGGTTTTTAACTAAAAGCTGTGGACATAAAACTTTATATTTATATTTTAAAATACCGTTTTATTGTTGGAGCAATGCACTGATGTTTAGTTTATTTAATGGATTAGAAAATTGTTTGGAACGGTTAGACTTGATGCCTGTTAACTGGACGCCTGCGGACAATTCTACTTTTTCTTTTCTATTCTTATTTTACCTTTCTCTTAAGTGCCAACTGCCACCAATTGGAAATGCCAAATGAAGTCAAGTCCTTCTCCACATTGTATTTTCATCGAAGAAAACACGCCATGTGAGTGGCGATTCGTGTGATTAATCACAGGGGATACTTCGTCCTATCATACGTTCGTAAGATTAGTTCCTGAGCGGTTTATATCTGCAGCCCTTATCTGCTCTAGCATCAAAAAAGATGGCACGATAGAAAATCGCCCCTTAACAATTATAATTTCAAAAAATTAGAGGTCTTCGATGTTTAAGGAACCAGCATTAACAGGTATGATTACGTCAGGAAAAGAAAAGTGCTAATTTGGACTCAGTAGAAGTAAAGTCCTCTCTTGTCGTACACAAACCAAAGTATATGTCGCATTAGCATGGACAATGACAACATGCGATGAGTTGGTCATTGAAGTACTCAAGAAAGAGATGTTGCGCGAAAATAATGGGTTTTTAAGAAATCACCAAATATTTAAAAGTGAGTTTAGCAATTTTATTTTAATCCAATTTCATCTCTTAGTCTTTATAATTTTCATTGCGATGAAAATCCGCCCAACCTCAGCTTTACTGAATGGCAAAAAAAGAAAACTAAAATCTAGTTTGAATAGTTCTTGAAACGAGTTTTCATTCATATTTTTTTAATTCTTTCATACCCGGAACCCTATTGTTCGACTAATACTGGTCCAATTGTATGTTAAAAGTTTTCGCCATTGATTTTCAATCATTGTTACCTCATTTTAGGTACATTCAAACGACTAAAAATAATAAAAATCAATTAAACTACAAGTGTATAGTTCATGTCAAAGCAATATCACCATTGATTTTCCCCGATTTAAATCTGCTGTGTCTAAGTAAATCAATTTTATATATTTTTTATAGGAACATAGGCCATTCTACAACGAAGCTCACAAAAATCAGAGTTCCAAACTTTGTCCAAATTGAAAAAAAAGTTCTTCAAGTTACACAGTACAACAAAAATTTAGATTTCAAAAATCCCCTGGGGATTCTCAACGGTTTCTAAAGTTTTTGGGTCTGCTGAATTCGAATCTGAAGTCAGAATTTTCGGGTCACCCTAGGTTTTCTGTAAAGTACTTGGTTTATCCAGAAACCGGCGTTTGTAGAAAAAAAATGTTTATTCTTTTTTAAATCATTAAACAAGTGTAACTAAAGATTTTTGGGGTCAAAGAATAATAATCTGATATTTATTTTTAGATTTGACCACATACAGATGTCGCTGTAGTGCGAAGAATTGGTGTTTTAGTACATTTTCTACTCATTTTATTTTTAGAAACAAATTCCATTCAATATACATCTATCCATCTTTATACTATAAGAAAACTGTAGACTCCAATTTGCCTATGTACATATATTAAGCAAGAAACAGTAGCAGCTTGTACAGGGCATCAATAGCCGATTTGACTGATGACCAACTACTCACAACCGCCGTAGACAGACAAGGAGGGAGTCCGAGTTCTTGTCTCGGCTATGTGAAGTGATATTCACCAAAATAGTTAATACTTATACCTTAGCTGATTGTATGTTGTTGTTATTTTACCAACTTAATAAAAATTGTTCCAAATACATTTTTTTAATTCCAATAAATTTATATTGATTAAAATTTGTTTTAAAAAATAGAGTGAGAAAAAATGTACTAAAACACCAACTTTTGGTACTATTATGACATCTGTATGCGGTCAAATCTAAAAATAAATATTATATTATGATTCCTTGGTCCCTAAATCCTTTAGTTCAACTTGTTCAATGATTTGAAAAATAATACAAATTTTTTTTTCCAAGAATGTCGGTTTCTGGACAAACCACGTACTGTAGAGAAAGCCTAGGGTGACCTGAAAATTCTGACTCCAGATTCGGATTCAGCAGACCCAAAAGCTATAGAAACCGTTGAGAAACCCCGGGGGATTTTTTGCCTGTTGTACAGTGTTATCATTAAAGATTTTAGTTTTTAGTACAATTTTTTAGAAACGTTTGAGTATTAAGTTTTGTAGCCCATTGAATTTTAGTACAACACTTATAGTGCAAGTTTGAAGTAAGTAGCTAGGAATACCGTTGATTTTGCGCATTTATTTTTGCTGGATTTCTTCCTTGCAAAAACGTACATTAAATATGTATTTGGAAAAAATTGCCAATATCTTCAACAACAAAAATTGCGAAAAACTCACGGTAAGTCCTACCTACTTCAAATTTGCATTTAAGGTATTATACAAAAATTTATCGAAATATCATACTAAATTTTTTTTTTTGGGGAAAAGGTCAAATTTTTAACGAAAATTTTAAGATTTTTTTTTTTAATTTTGCACATCAGCTGACTTCTGAAACGTACTATTAGTATCAATGAACTCCGATAGTTATGTAAAAGCTTCTTTAAATTTCGATAGGGATTGATAAATTTTGACAACTCTCGATCGATTTCATTAACTGTCGATAACTATTACTTTATTTTTATTAACAGCGATAACTATCGATAGCTACTTCGATGGCTATCCATAAGCTTCGATAAATTTGTATAACTATCGATAACTCGCTAGACTTCATACAATTTTTATAATCCGATAAATTTACATTTCTATAGCTTTCAATAAATTTTGATAACTCGATAAGTTGTCGATAACTAAATGCACGTCGATAGTTTTATTAATTTTGATAGCTAAATGAATTTCGACAGCTTGATAAATTTTAATATTTCGACATATTTTGATAACTATTGATAAATTTCGGTAAAATCATAAATTATGATAACTGAAAATATTTCCATAACTCGATAAATTTCAATAACTTAATACGTTTCTATAAGTAAAAAAATATTGATCTCTCGATATATTTCGACAACTATCAACAATTTTAGGTAAATAAATGAATTTCGATAGACATAAAATTTGATAATTCAATAAATTTTTATAATTGAAACATTTAACAACGCAATAAATTTTGATAACAGGAGAAATTTAGATGACTAAATGCATTTCGGCAGCTGGATTATTTTTGATAAGTAAATGCATTTCGATAACTTGAAACATTTTGATATTTCGATAAAAGGATAAAAATTTGAATAAATACGATAATTCTCGATAACTCAATAAATTTCGGTAACTCGACAAATTTTGATGTCTCCATACATTTCGACAACTTACTTTAATTTCGGTAAATCAATAAATTTCGTTACCTTAACTATAGAAAAAATTCGACTACTCGATAAACGCCGAAAACTCCAAAAAATTCGAAGTGTGGTGTGTTAAAGTGTGGTGAGTTCAGGCGAGGTGTTTTTTTGGTGTCATGTAAGATAAAGTGAGTTGAGGTGATTTCAAGTGAGGTGTAGTAAGTTGATAATAAGTAAGGTAAGTAATATAGCATGATGACTAAATCTCATAACATAATCTACATTTTTATCTTTACCTTTGTCTCTATATCCGCATATCCTATCCTCTCCCAGTGTATAAGATTTTTAAGAATATCTCGATGACAGCGCCACCTATCCAGTAAATTTTTAGTCCAAATATTTATTTTCATTTGGCTAACATATGTTCCACATATAAGCCAAATCGGCAGGTAAATGCAATTTTTAGGAATGTCCCAACAACGGTGGTGGTGTGTAAATTTTTGGCTGGCTCATATGGAAGCATAAAACATATGACAAACACTGATTTGGTAGTTACGACAAAAAATCTATTACAGCTTAATGTTTCATTCATCACCCGATTATGATAATTGAAACAGCGAGCCGGTGAAACGTACCCTTGTTCCCTTAACCACTCCTCACACCCACAAGAATCAAAGCCAACAAACTAGCTAACCCATAATCAAGGCAAAGCGATAAGCGGCAGCACGTTCACTGCACGCAAGTTCACTACTCACTTCCCGACTATCGGACTGTCCTATTGTCTGACTGTCTGACTGTCGGCGATCATTAGAAAACGCCAGAATGCAGCATTCGGCAATGACATGACAGTTGTGCTCCATACGCCATGCAACGGGCGGTTGCCCCCTTCCATGCGATTGGCTGTGGGCGCGCTGGATGGTGGATGCACCGGAAACAAGCGGACACTTGGACATGCTGACCGCCAGAGTTGCAACCGCATTACGCTAATGAGGCCTTGTACGCGCTCCAGAGCATAGTCACCCGCGGCAGTGATGGCAGGCAGCACAGATTTTCCACCAATTCCAACGTCCAGCGTCGGCTAAGTGGGGGAGGCAAAATGCTAAACGGCAGACGATGGCAGACAACGACGACAACTGAATTTACAATTCAATTGCAAACGACGAATCGCATTACAAACGAATTGTATCGAATTGTATCGAATATTTAAATTTCGAGTGAAGCAAAGTAGAGCAGAGTGAAGGCACCGGTGGCATTGCTGGCATTGGTTGTCCCGCCGTGTCGCCTGCGTCTTAAGCAGTGGCGGTGATGGTGGTGGTTGAGGCTGCGGCAATTCACTTAACGAGCGGTTGCTACAATAAGAAAAGGAACAAGCGGCCGCGGCAGCCACAGCACAGCAGCAGCGTCGCCAGTGTTACTATCTATCGGCTTCTTGTCTACTCGGAGGCACCTCAGCAGCAGCGCTTTTGTTACCGTTTATTAAGCATTGTTCTCATTGTTCTTTTTAATGCTAAGTTGTTGTTGCTGTAGCATTTGTTCTTGCTATTGGCACACACAGGTACATCTGTCATTATGTCAATTTAGGAAAAATGTTTCCAACAACAATGTGCGCTTACCACTCTGCACTCCAGCCACCCTCTAGCCCTGCCACACTGCAACACAACCGCCGTCACACAGCAGTCACTACAAAGCACTGGGAGGCAATTATGTCATTCCATTGCGACCACTACCGCATTGACAAGCAACAACGGACAACAACAACAACAACAACAACAACAACAGGAATAATTGTAAGCGCTAAAGCAAAAAGCCAAAATGCCAATAATAATAGCTTCGAGTGCTGAGCTGCTAGCTGCTAGCTGCTATAACTGCGAAATGCATTGTCTTTTGCTGTCTCCACATTGTCGCTCGCATTCCGACGTTGCACCGCTTGCGCGCAGTCCAAAAAGTACGAGTATAATTCGCCGTTCTTTGAGTTTGCTCCAATTCCACTTGTGTGTTGAAAAGCGTTGACCCGTGCCCTGCCCAGCCCAGCCCAGCCCAGCTCCGCGCAGCGTACAATGTGCAATTTAGCTTACATGTCCAGCAACAAAATAGTTGACAGAAATGGCGTCTTAGTGTGCGGGTTTTTTTCTTTTGGGCACAGCGTAAAAAATATTTATTTTCAGTGTCTCATTTTGGTGCACCGATCAAGCGCTATTTGACATTGACGGGTTGTTGAAGAGGTAATTAATTTTTGCCTTAAAATAATTAATCAAAAGTAGAATACTTATTCAGAACAGGGTAAAAGGATCTTTGGAAGAGATAGCATTAGTCACATTTTCATAGCGACTCGGTTTTAATGCAAGACCTAATAACCAGCTGCTTTAGGTCCCGGACAATAAGGGAATGGAGAGTAATGAGATTGCAGATAACGTGATCAGAAAAGCTGCATCCACTGCCCCAACCGGACCTGAGACATTCCCGGCACTAGGTCCGAACACGATAAAAGAATAACTAAAGAGGTGGGAGAGAGAATCGAGAGAACGAAACTGGCGATTCACTACAGGATTTCGCAAAGCAAAGTGAAGAGATTTGAGCTTCTGATTAATCTTCTTAAAGATAAGCTCGTGATCAATAACGGTGTCTTTACAGCAATTTGTGGGCTGAGCAGTCATATCCATAAGCTAGAAGTATAGTCCAATGAACTTTGCCGTTTTTCCGAATCGACTATAGGCGCACCATAGCATATTTTCACTGAGAAGGAACAATGTAACTATTAGTTACGCTTATCGCCACCTTGGCCATTTTATAGTCCTATAAAATTTGAACTTCACTCGGGCGAAGACGTGAACAGTGTCGGCTCAGTGTGGCCGCAGGATGAGCACATTCACTTTCTACGCCCGGAAAATCTTATGAGGTATCGGTGGAACTGAGGCTTGGAAGAAGTGTTTTAAAAAGAAAAGAGGTACAATACACCCCTCAGATCGCAGTACATATTTGGCGCTTACATTTTATTTTTTTATTTATTAATTTGATGTCTTAAACAATTGAGAACCGACATTTAAGAAGTTAATACATAACACCAATTAATTAGTATGAATATTTTAATTAGTAAATGTAGTTCACAAATTTAAACTAAAATAAATGGTAATGAAATTAAAACATATGTGAAGTATTAATTTCAATTATTACATAGAAAATAATTTTTTAGTTCCGTTTGAAATAAGTGTTTGGTACCCGAGAGGTCCAAATCTATAAAGTTTGAGAGATAATTAAACTCAGACAACGTTCTAGTAAATGGCGCATTAGCACTGTAGACTGTCTTACAAAAGCCAA
>JAPVRG010267992.1:0-15551 GCA_029783565.1 Rhagoletis cerasi
ATACCCCAAAATTTGATATAAACTCTTACCCGGTCGCACCAATAAATTTTAAATTTATGAGCCTGTTAAAATTTAAAATGTCGGTCTGATAGGTTTTAAAATTTATTGGTGAAACCGGTCACCAGTCTAAAGAGTTCGACATTTGATTCATTCAATTTTTCCAACTTCTCTATAAACTGGAAAATCATTGTAAATTATAAAATAGGGCGTTTTTTGGCCATTTGCTAAGATAGGCCGATCTTTCACTCAGCAGACGATATACAAATATGAATTTACAAATATTTTTACACGTTATATAACTTTTTTAATTCCAATTTTTCTTTTTCTAAACGAATGCTAAGGATTTCCATTTCTATTGCCTGACGTTCCTTATGTTGGAGAACCTCCAACTCGTGCCTTTCGCGCATGAGCTTCATTTGTAGCTCCACTCTCTCCTCTTCCTTCTTTGCCAAAGCAACGTCTGCCTGTAATTTAGACTCTGTCCATTTGCTTTTGATAGAAGCCAAATTCTCCCAGGACGAGGTCTTCGGGTTTTTGTCACACAGTCTTCGAGGTGTCCACAGTGGTGCGCTCATCTTCTTCCTTAGTGTGGCAGGACCGGGTAGCGGTGTTTCCAATGTGGGTGGAGTACTGGTATTGTTTTCAACGACTGGAAGTATACAACATCAGAATCCCAACAACGTAGGAGTTTTAAGAACTTACGATGAACATCCGCCAGCACAGTATCTGAATCGCAAGAATTCGCAATACCCTCCATCTCTTTGTCATTTAACATTGACAACATCTTCTCCTCTACAGGTGACAAAGGGATTGAAGGTGTTGCAGGACCACCTCCAGTGCCATAGATGCCTCTCCGCTCTTCAGCTCCCTTCGCCTTTATAGCATATTTTATGTTTTTATATTTTTTTTCAGTTCCTTGGATTCGCGTAAAATTTCGTTTGTGGCGTTGAATTCCTGGGCAATCTTTCCATGCAACTTCGTTTTCCTTTGAACTGATGCAGTCGGTTTTTTTGCATTCAATTACGCTACTGTATTTGCTACAAATTTCAAACAATTTGTTCGTCTCGGACGCGTTAAATGTAGATTTTCGCGACATATTTCCAAATTTTCAGTAAAATATTACAAAGTATTACGAATTACAACTGAACATAACTATTTGAAATATACACGCTAGACAACCCAGCCAAAATTAAAAAAAAATACTGCTATTTAAAGAAACAGCTGATAGGGTTACCGTGTGCAAAATTATTAAGTCGCTAAGTTGGAGAAACCGAAAATAAGTTTAGCACAAAATCGCAGCTAACTTAAGTTATAACTAAGTCGTATTGGAGAAACCGGCCCATAATGTATTTCTCGATTTCAATTGCAATTATAGAGAAAACTATGGATCAAATTATTTTCGTTTGCCTTATTAATATACGCTCAAAATTTGATCCCAGTGACACCTGTCAGACCAATACCATGAGGAAATATGTGGATAATATATGCATCAAATCAAACTGAATACGGGCTTTAGAGATATCTCGGCTCCAGCGCCACGTATCAGTCCAATTTTTAAATAAAATGTTTATATTTATGTGGCTGATACGTGTTCTGACTTTGAATCAAATCGGACTGTAAAAAAGGGTTTTAAAGATATCTCGACTCCTGCGCCACCTATCGGGATAATTTTCATAAGGATAATACATGTTCCATTGGATCGATTCGGACTGTAAATACGGGTTTTAGGGATTTCTCGACTTCAGCGCCTCCTGCCGCATATGCTATGAATTTGAACCCAATCGGTTGAGTAGTTTTCGAGTCTATAAAGGACATACAAACGGACACACGCGGATAAACAAGTAAAGAACCGAACATTAAATACCCGCGCACGTATTAAACATAGTTTTTTCACGATTCTGAAACATACCGTTACGTAGTAAACAGGGGTGGTTTTTTACCCTTTTTCAAACATTATCGATGATATGCTCAGTTAGACTTAAAGAAATAATTTAGCTGTGCTTGATAAAAATCGATGAAGCGGTTACCGATATAAACTTAAGTAGTCATAAGTGGGCGGTGTCACGCCCCTTTTCCCTAAGTCCATAAAAATCTTCCTTCTTGTTACGAGATTCTTGTGAGTACCAACTTTGTGTAAACTACCGTTTCTAAGTTTCGAAATATCGAAGTTTTCATATTTCTGAAATTTACCGTTATATGCAAAGTGGGCGTACTTTTAGCCCGGTTTCAACCATATGTAATCATAAGTGGGCGATGCCACGCCCATTTTCTAAAAATTTGTTATAATCGTACTTCTTGCTAAGGAATTATTGCAAACATAAATTTTTAGTAAATTATCTTAAGTAGTTACCGATTTATCACAGATTTTGTGTTTCTGTAAATTACCGTTATATGGAAAGTTGGCGTGGTCATTGTCCGATTTAAAAAATGTCTGGCCGTTACCTATGTTGGACCAAGATCAACACCCGTGCCAAGTTTGGTAGAAATTGGTAAAGCGGTTACCGAGATATACATATAAATCCATAAGTGGGCGTGGCTACGCCCCTTTTTCCAAAATTTACAATATTCTTGTTACTAGCTAATATATCATTGTATATATAAATTTTAGGTGAATCACCTTCAGTAGTTACTAAAACATCGCAGTTTTTGTATTTCTGAAAATTACCGTTATATGGGAGGTGGGCGTGGTTATTGCCCGATTTAAAAATTTTCGACCATTTTATAGACTGGACCTGGATTAATACTTGTGCCAAGTTTGGTTGAAATTGGTGGAGCGGTTACCGAGATATACATATAAATCCATAAGTGGGCGTGGCTACGCCCCTTTTTCCACAATTTAAAATATTCTTGTTACTCGTTAATACATCATTGTGTATATCAATTTTGAGTCAATAAGCTTTAGTAGTTACTAAAATATCGCAGTTTTTGTATTTCTGAAAATTACCTTTATATGGGAGGTAGGCGTGGTTATTGTCCGATTTCTCCCATTTTCAATACCATCTGTCCTTATCCCAATAGAAGTATGCGTACCAGGTTTCGTTGAGATATCTCAATTTTTACTCGAGTTATCGTGCGGATGGACGGACGGACAGACAGAAATGGCTAAATCGGTTTCTCTTTTCATTCTGAGCATTTTGGTATATAAATATGTGTATGTCTATATCGTTCTTGATCACTTTAGGCTCTTACAAACAACCGTTATGTGAACAAAGTTATAATACCCCTGTGCACAAGTGCGCTCGGGTATAAAAATTAATAGACAATATTGATATAATTATTATACACAATCTATGTCATTGTGATAAGAAATTTTTCCTCCACTGTTATTCCCAATATGAATCGCCCTCTGCTTTATGGCTGCTTAATGCCAGCGCCAAGTGGATGTACATAATGCAAAGTATACCTACACGATCCAATTGCTTCACCAAAGTCGATGATGTAATGCGACGTATACAAGGCCCAACTGTTCGAGTAGAAGTGTGAAATGGGTGAATGTTCAGTACAGAGTAACTCTATTATTATTCTCGCAGAAAACATTATCGGAAAATACTAAAGGCAGGGGAGACTAGCTATGTCATTGAAGAAAAATTGTTGGATGCAAAAAGTTGATCACAAAAAACATTTTCTCTTAGATTATGAAACATTTTTAATAAGCTCGAGGCTCAGAAATTAAACAAAACGGAAATCTTCGTTCTATTGATATATAATTGTCGATATTTCTCAGAAAAAAAAATAAAATGTTCTATGTTGCCCAGCCCAGAAAATTTAAACACCATCTTCGTATCTACTCTGGATGCGTCAATAAGCTCAAAAGAGGAAGAAGTAGTCAAGGATGACTTCGACTTCTAGAAACACCACAAGCATCTCGCCATCGGTAAAAAGAAAAATGTCTACTAAAGAAGACGAATTGGCCTTACCCATGTTGCATAAACAATCACGAACTTATTTACATATACATAGTTGAAACTAGAGCTCTCGGTTTTGTTCGCACCTTTTCAAACAGCTCGGGTATATGAGCAACGAATACTCGCACATTTGTTCAATGCTCATTACTCGAAATTTTTCGAACATGAGCTCGAGCAATTCGAGTTTTTTCGGGTAATTTGAGCAATATCTTTTTTGATTATATTGACATTTTTGTTAGCAACTTTTTAAATTTCTCAAATTATTGATATATAATGCAAAGACTGTTAGAAATTCAAACAAAAATGGCTTTTAATGAACAAATACAATGACAAATACAATTTACAAATTTTCTTTTGTTGATGAAATTGTTCAAAAGCTCGAAAATTTTGAACAAACATTTGAGCAGTTGAGCAATGAACGAGTTTCGAGCGAGTATCGAGCTACTCGCATTGCTCGATACCCGGGTATCTAGAGCTCTACTATTTGAAACATCTGTTCCTTGCTAACGATTGTTTTCGAAAGCAGGAACAATAATAACTACTTGAAGAGATCGGTTGGCGGGCAAACATTTGGAAAAACTTCTATTCTTAGGAATTACAGAAAAAGAAGATTTTTCGCTGAAATATTTCATGAATACATTTTTTCTTGAATATTTTCCATTGTATTATCTGTGTTAAACACATCATTAAGCGTACAGTTATGCTATATTCCTACATTATTAACTCTTATTATAGGAGTTCAGGATTCCCAGAGGATGATTAACCTATGATTTAAAAAACTTAAATATAACGCTGCTCATACGGAATACCAAGGCACATTGAATAGGTAGCAGCAGCAGGGTTGCAATTTTGATTTTTTTCATTCGAAGTGGTCCATAAACTGTCATTTTTATTTACATTTTACTCTGCAATGACAAATTTTGTTTACCTTTTTGAACATTTCAGCGTGAAAACACAACAACAAAATACACGGAGCTTGTTGTTTTTGCTATAATGCTGCTACCTGTTTAATGTGCCTTGCTGAATACCTTCAAAACCAAGAGTATCGATACGAGGACGTATCGATATTTAGATCCGATATTTTTCAGGTATGGATACTTTCTTTCGATACTACTTCCAAGTAAAAGTATCGATACCTGTATGGTATCGTTTCATCCCTACTCAAAACGGAAACATTCAAAGATCATGGCAAATAGTATCTCTAATATTTGAAAATGCATTAGACATTGAGAAAAATATGTGCTCCTCATTGGAACTAAACTGTAACAATTTGAAATTTTTTACTCGTAATTATCAATTTATATTTTACATTCTTTTCCATTTTTCACTTTCAGCAATTACTTAATTGTTCTTATTTTTATATACTTATATATAGCAGAATAAAATAAGACTTTATACGGGTATGTGCCTTTAAAAATAAAGAAAACATAACAAACATTGTCTGGATATGTCTTTGCGTGAAAAATTTATCTATTTTAATGGCACACTGACAGACTAATGCTGGTATTCAGTAATCCAGTCTCATCTGAAGTCACTAAATTTGAGACTTCCAATTTGTGACTTGAGACAATTCCGGTATTCAGTAAGAGAAAGTCACAAAAATTTCACCAAACATGTGTGGTGAAAACCAATGTAGACAGTCAGCTGATTTTATCTTCCAGTTAGTGATGTTCATAGGAAATCCATGCAAATTTATTAATCGATTCATAGCTATTATATTTTTCAAACACATTTCAGTGGCCAAACCGTTCTTTAAAAATATAAATGATATCATTACCGAAAATTATTTACAAAAACAAACTTGCTCATTTAGTTTTATTAGCGTTTTATCTGAATCGATTGTTAAAAAAATTATAAAATCAGGAAAAGTAAGCAATCGATTAACTGTATTTCATCACTACACGCACTTGAACAAAATGACAGACCAATGCTCATAATTGTGAACAAAAAGTGTTTTCTTATGTGGTTTATATTCTTCGTTTTTATTAAAATATGTTATTAAAAACATATTTGGCAACATTTGTGCGTTTTTAATAATTAAATAAAAAGAAATCATCTGTTCTCGCGCATTTTTCTTTTTGTGACCTACTCAGAGCCAGGTCACAAATTTTGTGACTTTGTTTTGTGACTTGAGACGTGAGACAGCTTACTGAATACCGAATAGTCTCAAAATTGATTTTCACCCCGAAAAGTCTCTATTAGTGACTAGAGGCTGCTTACTGAATACCGGCATAAAATTACCGAAATTATTGCAACCAGATTTCATCACATTGACTGCAAATTTTGCAAGTCATACATTGTATGTACACCTACTACTCGCATTACAAACAATTACAGCTTACATATATAGCTATGGTAACATACTGAAAAGCCCGAAATCAAGTTACCGATAAAAATGCGCTAAAGTGTTGTTTGCTTACATTGAAAAAAAATTTAGTTACGTCAACTTAACATTTTGCCTCAGCACATGATTTTACCATAGTTGCATTATTTGGTTATAGTTACCAAATCTTGTCTTAAAAGAAATATATTTAGCTGACTCTTTTCTCAGTGTACAAAAGTGAGAGGCAGCGTGGGGCGAATCTGCCGAGCGGGCAGCCAGCCACGTTTTCCCGGCTTGACCCTCGAAGGGTTCAGAGCGCTTTTTTTTTGAAGCAAGCGCAAGTCGCAGACTTTCTTCGATTTTCAATGCAATGCATTTGTGCTGGTATTTATTGCTGATTTAAATGCATGTGTATGTCTGCGTTGTTGTCGCATTGTCTCTACAGCTATTATATTTTTCATAACTCTTAAAAAATCAATAAACATTCTGTGCGAGTTGGTTGTTTTACAATAGCCTGCTTCTTCCTAGTACTTTTGTTTTTTTGTTCTGCTGCTTTGCTAGTGCAACATCGATTGCCTATTAGGCAGAAGGCATACAAACTCAAGGCAAAGTCAAGAAGTGTACTTTTACACACAAACACATACACACGCGCGCTTTTCCTTGCCGCTAGTCACTTGATACAGCTTATTGGCGCGTAAACCTCACAGCGCTTTTTGAGAATTTTTCCCAATTGTTTTTAGTGCACCTTTTGCTGTTCCTTCAACATGCAGGCAGCTCTAATATTCAGCATTCCTATCAGCGAACTAGTACTCTTCCCACTTTTTACCCCAACTCAACTCTTTTCACCACTATGTACTCTATACTCCGCTGTTAGGCTGGCAGCACGCGTATTCTCATGATCGTGATCGCCCTTATATCGTGATTTTTATTAAGTGCACTCGCTAACTAAACGCCGATGATGGCATTGCCAATATAAGCAACAACAAGATCAAAAATACCAAAACAAGAAAAATAGTTACATTGAAGGCGATGGCATGGGTGGTGTCCTTTCGCCGTGGCTCATCGTTGTGCCGCTGTGAGCTTGCTTTAATGCTTCGAGCGCTGCCGCTTTTTGTTTGTTATCATTTTTGGGCGGATTATTAGTACCTTTATGCTGCCACTTTCAATGCACGCCGTCTTTATTTCGCTAGTTTTATAGCAACGAGTTTTTATTACATATTTTATTTTTGTTGCTGCATTTGGTTAGAAGTTTAAGTTGATGATGGTAACAAGGACGTAGGAGACGAAATTGAAAACTACTTTTTTAGTATTATTTCGGACAAGTAAAGAAAAAGTGAGGTAGAATGAAATGAGATATGAAGACGTAAGTTAAATTGAACCCCTTGATAATGACTAGAAGTATATATCGTTGCCTTAATATAGAAAGGCCCTAACTAACAACAGGGTGTCTTGTGCTAAGCTGGTCGAACAAACCATGCGCTGCATACACCGGGCATGCAAAGCCTCAAAGCCGCAGAGGAGAGCATGGTCAGGTAAAAAGCAGGTATACTGGTGGAATGACCGCCATAGAATACGCAGACTCGCAACGCGCGCTCGTAGCAGACCTGAGGCGCTGACCAGAGCAGCAGCCTACAAAAGCGCTAAGAAAGCACTTGGGGTCGAGATACAGAAGAGTAAGCGGAGCTGCTGGAAAGCGTTATGCGACGAGGTGGATTGTGATCCCTGAGGTCAGGGATACAAAATAGTAACGATAAAGTTCCATACACCATAGCAAGCGATGGACGAGGTCCGAGTCAAGAATATAGTGGATGCACTATTTCCCACACACCCACTATGAGCGGATACAGTGTTCGTTGAGGAGCAAGCCGAGGCCCCACTGTTTTCGGTAGACGAGCTGGAGTTAGCCCTGCGAAGCATGAAATCCGGCAAGGCTCTAGTCCCCGATGGCATACCAGCAGAGGCAATCAGGCTAGCAGCGAAAACGAGCTCTGGACTCCTGTTTAACATGTACAACAACTACCTTAGGGCCCGGATCTTCCCAAGCCAATGAAAGAAGGCGAGGCTGGTGCTTATACCCAAAGGCAAAGGGGACCCAAACTCTCCTTCATCGTTCCGGCCGCTCAGCATGCTAGAAATAGCAGACAAGATGTTGGAGAGTCTGCTCAAAATACGCTTGACGTCAGCCATAGAAAACGAGGTAGGCAACATGGCTTCAGGAAGGGACACTCAACTAGTAGCGTCAAGAACGCGTTCAACTCGGCAAGACGGGACGACATGCTGGAGGCTTTAGAACGACAATTCAAAGTTCCAACATACTTGCTAGATATGATTCGGGACTATCTCAGAGACCGGTGGCTTTTGTACGACACAACACTGTACTTGGCCCGGTCTTCTGGAGCGCCACGTATGACAGTCTGTTGCGCACGGAAATAACCGTTAAAATTTGAGTTCTATATTTTCGATCAAATTTAATAGTTATTGTTTGATTTTTTTTTTCGATAAGAAAATAACCGTTATTTTTGGTTTTTTATTTTTTAGATCATACAATTAAATCGGTCATAAAAAAGGATCTCCGTTATAAAAATAACGATTATTTTTTGATCGAACAAATAAAAATCAAGCAATAACGATTATATTTTGATCGAAAATTAAAAACCATAATATTTAACGGTTTAGACAACAACATCAAAGGCCATAAGGCTCTGCTTGAAATAAGCCGTACAGGCTGGCGGAAGCCCGAATCACAGATATTAAAATGCAAGCTTTACGCAAGAAAACACTTCTATCGGAAAAAATAGACAGCAATAAAATGATCTCAAAACCGGCACTGATAACTACCGAGACGCAGCGCGAAATCTGATAACAGACGATATTTTGATGGAACTAACACAAACAAGGCGTGCAGAAAAAAGCACTCAGACTACACACTGTCCATTGCACTGCATTTTGTCTTGTTCCTTTCAATCTCTTTCAAATCTCAAGGCAGGGATGGCAAATGGAGTTTTATTATATGCCCATCACAATTAGGTATTTGTACCTCGAGGAGTAACTAGCTAGCGGTACTATAAGTTGGTCGAAGTCGGTTCTTCTGATTGTAGATTGTTAGCAGACTCTTTGAAATTCAGGACAAAATGAGTTTTGCCCTCCTGTTGCCCTATGATTCTTTCTACTG
Source organism: Rhagoletis cerasi (assembly GCA_029783565.1). NCBI lineage: Eukaryota > Metazoa > Arthropoda > Insecta > Diptera > Tephritidae > Rhagoletis > Rhagoletis cerasi. The sequence goes on from JAPVRG010267992.1 coordinate 9,401, forward strand.
ATTTCTGATTTAAATATTAACTCAGTTTCTGACGGTGGCTTTCATGGTCGAAGGTGGGACTGTTATAACTTATTATGGGGCTAGGAGCACTCAGTCGGAGCCGCTTCTGGTCAGACGTCTCATTACGACGATGTAAGAAAAGAAATTATATGCCTCCAGCACATCTTTCCCGATGTGGCACACCGGCTGAGATTTCCAAAGCCGGCGGCAAGGAGCTGGTAAAATTCCTGTTTTGCGTAATTTTATGTGACTGATACATGCCCGAAGACTGAAATATTAAAGTACTATGATCAATTCATAAAAAGTGAGGACAGCGGCTTCGTACATTTCCTGAACGTAAGGCAGTTTAACTTCAACCCATTATCGTTATTTTAAACAGGTTTTTGTGGGATAAGTAAGGGTACTCCTAAGTTTTTATATGAGATTTTAACTTGGTTGCTTTTTTGCTTAAAAATTTCTTGTTAAATGATTAGGTACTATTAAAGTTATCGATATGACCAAACAGACCAAATGAAAACCTAATGTGCAACTGCCCAAAACTGACTATATGAAGAGTATTTGTTTCTTTGATGACCTTAATGATCACAGTGTTGATGAATTTCTTATAGACTGTCAGGCATTCAGAAGTTTCAGTGTTTTTTTCTTAAAGTTGATTAAAATTTATTAATGAAACAAATTAAACTTTAGGTATTTTGTGATTTGATTAATATGCATAGCTGAGTGCAATTAGTGGTTACCTCTCAAAACACGGTCACATGTACGTTTATTGCACAATGCTGGTGATTTTGCACTTAGCCACTAGACAAATGATGTGTGCAGCAAAATTGAAGTTGCATTTCCACGCATTGGCAAATGGCGCAAGATTATACCTTGTATGTGCATACATATGTACGTATGTATGCTACGAAAATCAACTCATATGCATTAAGTCACATATTTATCTTCGTTTGCTAGAATATGAAGTTGTTTTGCTAGTAGCAATCGATTCATCAAATCCAACTCATTTTTCACTATATGCAAATGCATTATAACATTGTCGATACAGCAGCGTGGCAACAGAAGTAGCGTACACTAAGCAAGTATGTACCACTGACGGGCAACCCACCAGACAACATTGGAGCCAAACAAAATATACTCGTATGTTGCACACACACCTAAATTAGATACTGTAGTAAGCAACATAAAGAAGCAACAGACAAACAACGCAATTCGAAATGCCTAATGAGCATAGTACGAGTAGAAGCATAAAAAAAACCTAAAACATTAATTTCACAGTAAGATAAATGAAGCGATTCTATGACAAATTTACGCGCATGCGCAGCCCAAACCAAACCCAAACCCAGCAACTACCAACTACCAACTAAGTAAACTGGCCATGACGGTGGAAAACGCAACCACAACGGCAAACGCATGCGAACGAACGAAAGAATGAACGAATGAAGATTTGCACTTGAAGTGTCATTGAACAGTGTAGCAACTAGTGGCAGCTAGCGCGCGGTTGTAAGGTTTACATATTATTGGTAGTAGCAACAGCAGTAGCGGTACCTGTTGCACAGTATACAGTTGCACAAAATAAACAAATATTTATGTTGGAAAAGAAGTTGCTGGAAAAACTTCAGCTCTATGAAGATGTGAAATAAAACAAAAGAAAATGTGGAAAACTGCTAGAAAATGACAAATGAGCGTTTCAGTAGCATTTGACACCGGTCGGATTGCATGTGGCATGCGGCAAATGCATTCAGGATAGTCAAAATAAAAATTAAAAAAATTGCGAAACAAGAAACAAGTGCTGCAAGCACTAACAAAAAAGTCCATCCTTGAAAACAGAGTATGTAAGCAGAAAAATAAAACGCAAAATATTTTGAAAGAAATTAATGTTTTACTTGGTTGTCGTAAAATATTGATAAGCTTTGCGCATGTGACAGTCGCTAGGCAGGAATAGAATTTCGCTACGAAGGAGAAGCATATGTTATGGTATACATATAAAAATATTGAAAACATACATCTATGCAAATATGTGAAAAGGATATATTTGCTTAATCTAACAACTTGAAATGAGGTGGTATATGTGCAGATTATTGGGAAGTGTTGGGAGTGTTATAGAGTATACACTGAAGAAAGTCAGCTGAATATATTTCTATCAGCACAAGATTTGGTAATTATAACCACATAATGTAACTATAACCAAATCATGATTTCAACCGTAGAAATGGGTTGATGGTATCTAAGCTAGATCCAAACTCTTTTAAGACAAACTTGATGAAGTACAAAGCCAACTTTAATCTAGACAGTTTTAACGATATGATACCGGACAATGCCGTAGAATTTGTTACGAATCTGATATCCAAAATTTGTGACAATACAATACCAAAACGCGGCCGAATGAAACCTGCCTACAACAAACCTGCCTAATGGTGGACTACTGAAATCGCAATTCTGGGAAAGGCCTGCCTGGCTGCGCGGGGAAAGGCGACGAGAAACTCAGGGAATCGTGAACACCAGGAACACTACAGAAAACGCAGAAAAGATCTTAGAAATCAAATAAAGAGGAGTAAGTCGCAAAAGTGAAGAGAGCTCTGCGATGAAGTTGAAAATGATCTGGGGGAATCCTTATAAAATTGTAAAGAAAAAATGCGTGCCCTACAAAACGATCCCCGGCATAAAAGAGACTCAGTGGACGGGAAAAAAGTATCGCGTTTGTTTCCAAAAGTAGTAAGTACGAGAAATACCGTGAAGTTGCAAGAGGAAGACGTAAGCTTTATTACGTTGGAAGATATGGAGATGGCAGCTAAGCTCCTTAAGCCGCGCAAAGCCCCAGGTCCTGATAAAATTCCAAACGAGGTGCTGAAACTTATAGTTCAATATTGGCCAGACATATTAATGGATACCTTCAATAAGTGCTTGTAAGAAGAACTCTATCCCAGCAAATGGAAACGTCAAAATTTCGTCCTGATACGTAAGAAAAATAAGCCGCTTGATCATCCGTCTTCTTACAGACCTTTGTGCTTACCAGACTCTATGGGGAAATTGTTTGAACGCTTAATTTTATTTAAGCTGGACTACTGCCTGCGAAGTCGTGGAGGAATTTCTGAAAACCAGTATGGCTTTCGAAAAAGGCGATCTACAGTGCATGCCATTGAAAGAGTTGTAAAGATAGTGCAGGAGAGCAGGAAGGCCAAAGATTTCTGTGGAATTGTAACGTTAGACGTAAAAAATGCGTTCAATACTGCCCGATGGGATAAAATCTTGCAAAATTTTGAAAAGAAGCAAGTGGTTATACAAAATTATAGAAAAGCTACCTCAGCGATCGCATCTTACTATATGACACTGTCGATGGAACAAAGCATTACATAGTATCAGCAGGAGTTTCACAAGGCTCAGGACCATATCTATGGAACGTTATGTATGACGAGGTACTGCGTACAGAACTGCTAGAAGGGGCAAAAATCATTGGATATGCAGACGATATAGCAGTTATAGTGACTGTATGGAACGCGAAGCTAATTGAGGTAATATGCAATGATCCCATAAATAGAATACAGCACTGGCTTTATTCTAGTGGGTTAGAGCTAGAGGCAGCGAAAACAGAAGTAATCTTGATAACTCGCAAACATAAGTATATCACACCCGTACTAAAAGTATAAAACCAAGTTATTCACTGGGCCGAAAGTTTAAAATACCTGGGAGTTCAACTTGACAGGAACCTAAAATTCAAGCATCACATCAAAAGTGTAGCTAAAAAGGCTTCAAAAACGGCAAGCCGACTATCGAGACTGATGTCGAATACAAAAGGTCCGTCGGAGGAAATACGACGCCTAATAGGTAGCGTCGGCCTGGAGCAGTGCGATAGACGTAGCCGAAAACCGAGCAGTGCTCCGTCGAGTGTACAGAAATCTTGCCCTAAGGGTAACATCCGCGTATTGCACCATATAGCATAGTGCGAGTCTAGTTCTCGCAACTCTTCCTCCTATTGATTTGCTGATAAAGGAGAGAGATGAGATATTTTCCGCTAACTTAAAAGGCAATAAGAAAAGTGAAACAAAAAAAGCGAGTAGACAAAAACTCCTTGACCAATGGCAATCACGATGGGAACAAGCCGAAAAAGGCCGATGGACATGCAGACTGATTCCTCAACTGCAGGAATGGGTCAGTAGACCACACGGATCAATGCATTTTTACCTCACGCAAGCTTTCAGTGGACATGGAGACTTTAGTCAATATCTTCATCGTTTTAAAATAAAGTCAGAAGCCCTATGTGAGCAATGTTTCTGAAATGAAGTACGCGGAACACACACTTTTTCATTGCTTAGCTTGGAAACATGAGCGGGATAAATACAACGCAAATCTGGATATGAAAGATTGGGCACAGAAAATCACATGTCAATAATGTTAAAGAGCCCAGAACATTGGGAAACTTGTGCCCGACTAATAGAACGAATTATGCGGGCAAAGAAACCGTACCTTCCGAACCTCTCAGAAACCTGAGAGGATGTAGGAACAACAAGTGGAGGAAGTAAATTATAAATAGGCGTGGCAGAGATATACTGCAAATGGCTACATTCCGATAAAATGCGAAAGCGGTGCCGGAATGTGAAAGCCAGTTGTTTCAAACAGGCCACTTGATGAGTAGCAATCCTACTCCAACGTCCGTTAAAAAAAAAACAAACCATGTGTTGAGAGAAACAACTGTTCCAGTTTTAATAAGTAGATAGATATTGACAATAGAAGTTATGCAAGCCGTGAACAAATCATTGATTCATTGCAAAACACGAGAAATAAAAAAATGGTACGGATAGTAACCTGTCGTTGAATGAAAGCCGAAAAAAGTAAATATACGTCAAACTATACCGATTTTACACATGTATATTATGAATCGATGTTGTAGAATAAATTATAGTTAAGTTGGCTTCTTGTGATACCAGATGCAGTCGAAGCCTTACGCGTTGAAGCAGAAATCCCCAAGGATATCTTGCAAAATTTAGTAGTTATTTGGACTCTACTGTTAATATGTCTTATGAATTCGCTCGGGACATATACGATTATGACCGCTAATAGGTTGCGGAGCATTCAGGTAGTTATTTTGTTTCATCTATTTCATTTTGGAAGTGTCTATGTAGCCTTTATGTCACATTTATCTGTTCAAAATTCAGACAAGCAAAAAACTTCAAGTCTGGAATCTCCAAAAAAGGGGTGCCCGGCGTCATAAAAGTGCGTAGTGTGCAAGGAATCTCGAAATCTGATATTTCACAGCCTGCTGTCTGACTCTTTCCTCACGAAATAATGGAACGTGCATATATCTTTGTTGCAAACATGGGTTGGGGTTTTCTCTTTGTTCACAAAAAAAGACTATAAAAAACCGTAGTAGAAAGAATACCAAATTTCTTAAGAACTCGGTGCAGCCTAAACGAAATTTGATACCAGAAAATTTCTTCCCCATTTCTTCAGCGTTTTTTATAACGATTTTTTACTTTAACTGAGAGCTGGATACTAAGCTTAAGTAGTAACGCAAAGGGCAGTTAAGTTCCTAGTCTAAGTGCGCCTTCATCTATGGACACATCCATCCTAACCTTTATTCGGCCTCCTAATTGCGTAAGGTTCCTAAAGCCAATGAATGCTCATTCGATAAATTAATAATTTTTTCAAAAACCATGCAAGGAATTTCGCGAATTTGTTACAATAAATTCGTTCTTAATACGTAACTTAAAACAATTTCCCAACCAAAGTTTTTTAGCTTCACTTGTCACTTGAAAAAGTATAAAAATTATCTGTACTCTAATAATCGCACGTTGACACGAAACTTTTCCATTATCTCTATGTTGCCATTTCTCCACAGGAAAGCGCTAACATTCCAATAAATTTCAGACAAAAGCATAAAACTGCAGGTCTCTCAATTTTCTAGAATCGATTGTATTTTTCTATGAATTCCCCAACAACTTGTGCGCTCTTCTCCGAAATGTTTCTCCCATTGAATGCCAGTTCGTCTCATTACACCAGCCATTTGCGCACTAAATACTTCCTCTATGCATGTAGCAGTCAAGTTGTTGAATCATCAACGCAGTGGCGTAGATAGGGGGGGGATATGGGGGATCAATCCCCCCCCATGGGAAATTGAAAATATATATTTTTTTTTTCGTTGACATCCTCGTATAGA
>JAPVRG010268001.1:0-11901 GCA_029783565.1 Rhagoletis cerasi
AGATATTTGCTAATTGATCATCAAATGTTCATTCAAAAAATCAGTAAGATCGGAGCTATATATAATATATATCCCATACAACCGATCGTTCAGATAAAAGGATTTTGGCTATTACTCACTCATTTTAGAAGATTGAAACATGAAGCTTGGTGAGATATTTGCTATTAGATCATGGAATATTTGTTCAAAAAATCACTAAAATCGCAGCTATATATATTACTAGCATACCCAGCAGACGCAAGCCAGCAAGCAAATTAAAATCATTTTTTCAGTAGTTACTATTTACATTGATTTGCGCGTGTTCATGAAAGGTATAAAGCCTTCGGCACAGCCGAAGACAGCCTCTCCTTACTTGTTTTTTTTTATTTTCAGCGACAATCGTTCTTTCTGTCCTTTCGTATTTATAAGATGACATTCGAAGAACCGAATCCAACCATGCAAAACCAACAAGCCGAAGTCCAAATTTTTAATTTGAAAACATTTTTTTATTTATAAGTTCTAATATATGATCAAGCCGCATGGAGCACGGTGCAAGCTGCCGATACATACATACGTATATACAGGCTTAAAACCTGTAATTATATATTTTCCTACGAAAAAAGTAAAAAAGATCCGTTATCCTTGACTAAACAACTGCAAGATTATCAGATGTCATCATACTCATGCACGAAAAACTGGAAAAGAAATTTTGGACAAAAACGCGTAAGGTTTTTTTTCTTTATATAAATGCCTTAATAAGTTTTTTTTTTGTACTATGAAAAGAATTTGGACGATCTAGCCAGATTCACTAACTTTTTGTAATTTTGTACAAAAACATTTTAGAAAAAACCTCTTCCTAAGGTAACCTCACAAAAGAAAATCGGCCGAAAGTTGAAAACCAAATATACACACAAATTAATTAAACTAGCATTTTATAAATACCCGATGTTAATGGTTCCATTGCAAAAATAATAATTGCATAATTTGCGGCCTTAAAATACATACACGAAATCACGACTAAAAACGTGAAAAATTACCTAGCACTTCTAGAGATAAAAACTTTGCCTTTGAAGGGTGGGAAAGGGGGGGAGAGGGTGTGTTGAACGGAGGGGAGGGGAGGGGAGGTAAAGATTACTGTCAAAATGAGTTGGCTTATTGTTGCTGAAATATTAAAGAAACCATAACAATAAAAAAGTGCTTACAAACATTTTAAAATTCTGACTGTCACCGTACACACCTCTGTATGAGTTCTGAAACTACTTTTTCCTTTACTAATGTAAGGCTTTTATTGAATAGTGTCTGATACCCAGCAGTTCAAAGCCATATAATTAGGAAACTACGACTTAGAGGATAACTTAACTCAAGCCGAACGCGAAGCTATTTGAAGCTAAGTTTTACAAGCTTTTCATGAATTTTCGATAGTAAATACTGTTGAGTGTAAATAGGTAAATATGTACATATGTATGTATAAATAAGCATGTCAATGTGACTGTTTTTTTTATTTATTTTGTTTTAGAAGTGCCAAACTCAAATTCCAAGTATGCATTGGAAATTGATTGGTTTGGCAAATGCATTTGTGTATGTATGCATGTGAGTTCATGATGCTTTAACTTTCAGATTAACAAATTCTTCTAATCATCATAGCCTTTTCCTTCTTTTTGACAAAATAAATTTTAAGTTTTTAGTGGCAAAAATTACTATTACAAAATGTTTTTTTGTAAAATTTATTTATTTATTTAATTGTTTATTTCTGGTTTTCACTTCGTTTATAGTTTTAAGCAGGTATCGTTTTTACAGCTCATTCTATTATAAGGTACTTTGATTTTTTTTTTCTAATAATTTTTTATTGTTTCCTTGCTTATGAATGTTTTATGTTATTGAAAAAAAATTATTTTTATGTGATTGCGGAAATGTTCGCTATTGTTTACATATATCTATGTATGCGTGTATATTTATTGTTTATATGTACATAAGTGTCTCTCATAAGAAAGCCTCAGATGAAAAAGATACATGTAATGAAAAATAAAAAAATAATATTTTGTAGTATTCAGTTAGTTTGCCCTCAGAGATAATTCCAAAATTTAAGGCCAAATCTTTGCTTGATATGGGATTTAGGGCCAATTTCGTAATGAAACACTTAGGGCCAGTTTTTCAGTGCGAGTTTATCTCTGTTTGTCGTTTAAACTGAGTTTAAACTCAGTTTGAAGTTTTTCACTCAAAGTTAAACGTAGTTTAAAATTAGTTTAAACGCCCAATCTGGCTAGGTTAAGCCGAGTTTAAGCTATCAGCTGTTATTCTGTCTATTTGCCGTTTTAGTATAATAAAATAATAATATAATAAAATAATAATGTATAATAAATTATTTTGTGGAGGGCGTTGCGCATTTTAGCAGTTTTGTCTTATTTTTGTATTGCTCATGTGAGCACCTTGGCATATGCGACGATTTTGTGCCCATTAGCATAGAGAAAAAAAGTGTTGCCCCACAAAACATCAAAATTATGAAGCGGCCTTAAACTCGCACTGAAAAACTGGTCAGTAGTTTAAACTCAGTTTAAATTTAAACTGAGTTTAACTAAACTTAGTTTAAACTGAGTTTAAACCAGCACTGAAAAACTGGCCCTTAAAGTTCCTTTTGCAAAAGTTTACTTTTAGTTAAAGTGCCATTTAAATGTATTGTGCCTCTTAAATTCAGCCTTATCTTTAAAGTGGTTTTATGAAATCCATCGGCAAAATAAAGCATCCTTTAAATTTTAAAAGATTCTTTAATTTTATTATGAAATCGGCCCTTAAAGACTTATTTAGAAGAGCCTAGATTTCATGTTAGTAAAAACATTTTGCTTCTTCTGTAAAATTTCAAGTTGGCCAAATAGGTGCTATAAGATTCAGGATGACGATATGCAAACCATATATTTTTTGTATTAGGGCCGGTTGTTCAATGTCTGGTTATCACTATCTGCCAGTTAAACATCATTATCGACAATTTCGACATCATGCATATTACATGTGATCGATAAAGCAGTTGTTTTATTTAACCGGAGCTTCTACCTCCGATTCGTGCTAACCAGACATTGAACAATCGGCCCTTAATGTTTCTACTGAAGATTGGAATGTGTTTAAAATAGATATTTTGAGCTTTCCAGTTACAGTCATAAGTAACATTTTTAGAACTCTAGCGAATAACTACAGAAAAATCTAACTAGAATTAACAACAGTTTTCATGATAGGTGGAATGTTTTCCACAAACATGCTCTGATTGAATTAATCTTCTAATTTTAGATCATTGATACACTAAACGATATGAGAAAAACCGGATTTTATTTCGTGACTCGAGTGATGTGAGCAGCCCTCGTGAGATAAAAGTAGACCTGTTACAAAATGTGGACATTTCTTCTAGACGCTCATTCGGCATGCATAAGGTATTGTTAGAAAGGTCTTGAAAAGTTTAACCAAAAAATATGTCTAGGATTGAGAAATATTCGATTGAACTTCCAGCAGAGATGGCCCGAAAATTGCGGCGAAGTTAATTTAAACGAAGCTACTATCGCTAACTGGGGGTCGCTGTGGTGGTACGTACTATTATTTCAGACCAACATAAAAAAATTAAAAATAAAAGTTTCTTCTAATAGCGGTCGCTCCTCGGCAGACAATGGCCAACCTCCGAGTGTATTTCTGCCACGAAAAAAAGCTTCTCATAAAAATACAATCGCCGTTCGAGGTCGGCGTAAAACTGTAAGTCCCTCCCCTTTGTATGACAACATCAAGGCGCACGCCAAAAATCGGAGGAGAAACTGGGCCAAACACTAACATATTGGGCAAGCGTCAATCTATCTTTTACATTATCGCTCACTACGAATAGATTCAGTAAGGATTTTATTTAGTTTACGATGAGGGCGGAATGTTTAAAGATGCTTGTTAACACAAATCGGAATAAACGTGACCACTATTTTATATACAATAATGCAACAAAAAATGAATTAGTTCTTCTACATTTCGAGTAATATGTGTAGGCATGCGTTTTTGCATTCGTATGTACTTGTGTGTAAGAAAACATAGAGCACACTTTCAAGCTTTATGCGCATTTATAAATAAAAAAATAGAATTTTCTCACGCCTTATGGAAATCTGTCCTCGACGAATTCTCTTTGAATTGTCTAGCAAAATATGTGTGTGTATAAATACAAATTCATAGGAATGATATCTCTAAGGGCCAGTTTTTCGGTGCACGGTTAAATCTGACTGTAGTTTAAACTTAGTTTAAACGCTCGAGCTAGCTGGTTTAAACTAAGATTAGCCAATCAAATGTCAGCCAGCTCTTAAAGATAAACGCAGTTTACGTGATCTAGGTTCAAACTGGCACTGAAAAACTGACCCTAACTCGATCAAAAAAAAAGCATTCCTTTAGTATTCATAATCACCAGAATTCATTTAACAATGCTTGATAGCTCTCTACGTGCCCTCTGCATGATTGACTATTCCCGGTATGGATGTGAATGTATGAATGTATGTACATTAGACTGGCTCACGCTCCTTACAAAGAAAAAGCGGTGCTCTATTCTCAAACAGTTATAAGAATTGATTAATGTCATAACTAGACAACGGACATTTATGAACTTGCATATTTTTGTTTAGCATCCAAGAGGTCGCTTACCAAGGCAGAAATTCGATTAATTGAAAATGAAGAAGATATGCATATTTGTATATCTGCATATGATTTGCATATTCTTAGCATATTTGTAAGGTGTATTTTTTAGTTTTTTTCTAAATTTACATACACATTCAAAACCAGACCCATATGAAATTGCGATCCTTTCGTTTAATAGGGGTATTTTTATTTATTTTGCGTAACGTTTTGTTAAGTCATATAAGAATTTATATGGAAGGGCCTGGAGAAACGTTTATGTATTCATGTGAACTTTTTTAATGACAGCATACGTAAATCATGATTATCCTTAAGATATATACACAATTTTGACAAATCGTGCAGATTTAGGGGATGTGTAGCTCTAAAACCGTAAAAATGAAAAACCGCGAAACTTCAAACCGTTTGCAAACCTCTGAAACGCAGCCGATTTTGGATTAAGTGTCCGTTTTGAAAATACATTAAGAGCAGGTTATAAAAACCGCATTGGCTAAACTAAGATAACAAACACTGTGGGTAATATAGAGCAAAATAAAAAATCTCCATACAAAAAATGCAGTTTTCGGGCACTTTCGGAACACATTACCTTATAATCACTGGTAGTATTTTTTGTAACCGCGAGTATGAAAAGTCACATTTGAATATCAATAGTTATAGAACAGAAAAATATAGGTATCTGTTATGTTTATATCAAATAAAACAGTAACCTAAAAATTGTTTAATGTTTGCCAATTCTGATACATTTTTTGTACAAAATCAGCCACAATCACCAAAATAGTTTTCGCTGATTAATAAATGACCATAAGCGAACTTCAGGTCAAGGTGCTGGTATGGTATTTTCAGGGATTATATTCGAAAGTGTAAGCTTTAATTTAAGCCTAAGTGGAATGTTCTACCACCCTTGTTTCTTCGCTAGAGCTTCCCAAACATTGTCAAAAACGCGAATTTTTGACAGTTAGACAAGGTTTTTCTGGTGCTCACGGAAACCTTACACACACCTACGGATTCCTAATCAGCATAAAAAATCTGTTAAAAATAGCTTTAATAGTGCCGCACCAAAATTAGTGTTGCCTTGTGTTATCGAAAAAAGAGTATCAAAAAAGTTTTTGATTTGTTGAGTATCAGGAAAAAAACCAACAAAAATGTTGTTTTGTTGATTAGTAAAAAAAGTTATTTGAAAAAATCGTTTCTCTTTGAATATGCATATAAAAATGTAGCCATTTTCTCTGTTAAAACTTGGCTCAAAAACTAATAAACGGATTTCAACCAAAATTAGGGACTATATTCCTTAGAGCCGTCATGCGGCTGTAAGCTATATTTTAATCCGCTATGTGGCGCTTAAGTCGATATTTTCAAAAAATCTGTGCCCAAATCATGGCATCCGTAAGCGAATGAAACTCGATTCGGATCGAATGAAATAAAATTACAGCTTTTTTCTCTTCAATACAAGTTAAATGGAAAAAGCGAACAAGCTATCGAATACCGTAATCTCAAAAGGTAATTTCAAATCGAATTTCATTCGATTACGTATTCGGTGATTCGCGCCCTGAATTAATTTCTGCGGGTGCTATTAGTAATACTTTTGCGACAAAGGGATCCGCTATATTGTACTAAAGCCGAGATTTTCAGAAAATCCTTATTTACAGTCCGACTTAGGTAAAATGCATACGTATACTATATTTGCAAAAAAAATCGAATTGAAAATGTATACTGTATATATTATGAGAAATACACTTACCAAAAATGAATCCATTAGATGGCTCTGTAGCCGAGATTTTCAGAAAATCCATATTTATGGTTCGACTTAGTTCAAATCTAATAGTTCACCACCAAGCCTTAACTGCAGTTTACGCCTACTGGAAAAAGGGGATTACAACTCGAATGCGGTAATTGCTCACATAAAGTATAAGCCAACGAAAGAGAAAAAAGGCAGAAAGAAAGATATAAACATTGTCGATCGACACGTGTTAAAATTCTTGGAACTTATTTCAGCTCTTAACTGAAGTTTAGTTTTTGGTGGAAATGGGATATATGTAGTAAGCTGTGTACAGTTAAAATATTTGTTATCTGTGTATATAGCTACCTTACTAAGCCTGTAAATTTGTAACAGAGTTCAGATGTGTATTTAATAGAAAATCTCTAGGTTTGAGATACATTCGGCAATAACGCTTTCAGTTAGACAAAGCATTCGAACATTATTGTCTAACTGTCCAATCAAACTGATACTTCATGATTGCCTAGCCGGGATTGTTCTACGTAAGTTTACAATTTAAAACAAAAAAACATTTTCGATACAGATCTGTTAAGTTTACGAAAACGCGTTTTATAGAGGGTTTTCAACTCGCTATTTAGCTCGCGGTGAGCACCGAATCGAGACAAAATATTTAATGGGAACCATAAAAAAGAGCAAATCTTATGATTAGCTTAAAGAAGCAGCATAATTTTTTAGTGAGACACCCTAATGTACACACATATGTATGTGCAATATGTATGTATTTATGCATGTAAGTATGTTTAACTACGTCATTATATAGCCGAAGAAGAAAATGTCTCTTTAAATTTGTTTTTACGAGAGAAACTAAGAAACTTTACTAAGCACTTTTTCTTTAAACCTCTCAGTGGAAGCGGAAACCAACTTATACTTAGGTCGCCACTTTCATTAAAAAACGTAGAAAATCAAGAAGCATCAAGTTTTACTTCTTCGATGAGATACGTCTGTACGTCTTCGCTAAAAGCTCAGTTAATCTAGACATAATTTCCGTAACTTCACTTAACTTAACTTAATATTTTGGCCAACCTGTTTATTACGGAAATTGAGAGCTGTGAGAGAGTCAGGCTTGCCAGATTTTCGTTTGTGTATTTATTAACAATAAACGAAAGCAAACATTTTTCTTCGCATGAATTTTTTGATGTGGCATTATAGAAGATGAACTACCAAACAGCTGAGAAAGAAAATACAAAAACAAAACATTTTCGCTTCTGGCTTAAGTTGAAGTGTTGAGTAAACATTGACGATTTCCTGCGGCTAGTAAAATAAGTTAAGTCAAGACTAACTGAGCTTTAAAGGTTTATCACGCTTATTCAAATATATATATACATTCGCTTCAGTTCATTTTATATTTTTTCTATGTATGTATGTATATAAATTTTTCTTATTTGGATTAGCGTTGTGAACCGGCGATTCGTGGCTTTCTACGTTTTTTGCAGCAAGCCACTGCTTCCTTACATTATAATTATAACAATTATTGGTTAGCTGCTCTTTTGTCTTCGTAGATTTTTGGCTTTAAGTACCCTGCAGTAATTCGGACTCACCCTAGGTTAGCTCTCAGATAGTCCCTATTATTACCAGCACTAGTCCCTCATAATTCCCCTGCCAATAGTTTCAACTGCCATTTTTAACATTGGCGTGTCATTGGAAAAGGGCCGGTCCACTCAACAGTGGCCGTAAGATAGTCCTGGGGTAGTCCAATTTTGAAGACTTTTTCGTTGGAATACGACTGCGTTCCGCACTTCGCAGATGATTTCATATTTCGCAAACACGTTGCCTCTGACGGCATTTGAACCCGGACCCTCCTGAAAGCTAACAAATAGGGGCAAGCATCTCTGCACACTCAGCTAAAGCCAATACATGAAGATCGGTTCAAATGTTACACTTTGAATCAAGCCCAAACCAAGCGATTGAGGTATTTACAGAGTGGTGTTGTTTAGAAATTTTCGATAAAAATATAAATGCCAAACTGTAATTTTTGTCTACCTCTAGGGTGATTCCTTGTTGAAGTTTAACACTTTATATGCAAACAAATGTCCAATTCTAGCCGTTCAAATTTTAACCGGTGAAGTACAGGGCCTTTTCGGAAAATAAGCCGCATTGTTACTGCAGGGTAATACATAATAAAAAATAGCATGTTTTGCTTGTGTGTATGTATGCATGTATGTATGTATGTGTTAGATCATAATCATAATCGCTTTAATAATATTTACAATTATATAATTCATCTATTTGCTCGATTTTGCACCTCAGTATTATACAGCATAAATTTTATGATAGAAATTTGTGGTTATTTTTCTTACTGAGTGTCGACCGATTTTTTGATAATTATTTATCATAAAATTCAGATTTGTTCACTTGTTTTTTTTACATAACCCCAATCAAGATAAGGTTGTCTCTCATTATTTTTTTATGTAGGTATATACATATGTATTTTAATTTGCATATTTTCTAACGATACATAGTCATTTACTTATAATTACAAGAATATTACGTAATAAATAATGCCGTCAAAATCACACCTTCTTTTTGTTTAAATATGTTCATAATAAATCCTTTTTTTTTACTCGTTTACTTTGTTCTATATATGTGTGTATGTATCATTTTGCAATTTTGTAGTATTAAATGCATCTTTATCTGTCATCATCACCATCATCATCAACACCAACATCGTCATTGTTAATATTACATCTATGATCACTATGATATATGTACATAAATCACTAGATCGTAGCTATCATCTTCATCTTCATCTTCATCTTCATCTTAATCTTCAACTTCCCCTCCATAGTCGGAGTCCTTATCTCACATTTAGCTTAAAAAATATAACTTAAAAATATTCTTATCATATTTATATGTATGAATTTTTTGCTTTTGTTTTCTTGTTCGTGTGCTTTCTACTTCGTTTAAATTCAAAAGGTTTCCGTTGAGCTGCTCTCGGTCGACGCGAGCGCTGATAGGCGTCCATCTGCGACACGTGGTAATAACTCGGGTACTCTTAGACCCGCAGGCTTGCTAAGGACTCTCTTCCCCTCTCTCTCATCTTTCTGCCGTACGTTCCTTCATTTCCCAGCTAACCAAGCGACTTAGGATCGCGGCGCTGCCGTGGAAGCAGCTCTATGCAAGGGTTACTGTAAACATACAAAGACAATCAGCAAAGTCTGGAAACCGGTAGAGTGATTTTTTAAGGACGTATGGCGGGTAATGAGCAAAAATTCGTGGCAAACGTGAAGGCAAAATAGTACATTCGAGGATATGTTTATTTTTGTTTTTGTGTGATTGAAAAGGTCTGGGGATACGAGAACTTGCAGGTTAAATGACTATCAAATTTTTGTATGTGCTAAAAGTAAGAAAAGGTGTTTTAAATGAAAATAGTTTGTTTGTTTGTCTTATACATAATACCAGAGGAAAATCAGCAGAACTGCGTTTCAAAACAAAATGGCGTTAACTAGCTCAGCTTAAAAACTGTCTAAAAGCGCTGCAGAGTTTTTAGTCCTTCACACTTACATCGCCAAGTTGTGAGCGCTTACGTTGGCTTTCGTGGAGCCATTTCAGTTCACCTGCATCTCTTCGCCTTCCTCTTCAAGAATGACCGATTCACCAGGCCAAACAATGGGGCGTCCCTAGGTTTTTGAGTTATCAAACTTTATAGTAAGCCTTTTAGTTTTTATATTAATAAAAT
Organism: Rhagoletis cerasi; assembly: GCA_029783565.1. Taxonomy (NCBI): domain Eukaryota; kingdom Metazoa; phylum Arthropoda; class Insecta; order Diptera; family Tephritidae; genus Rhagoletis; species Rhagoletis cerasi. The sequence continues at coordinate 10,068 of JAPVRG010268001.1, forward strand.
CTTATCTCAAGACAATGTAGCTATAGAAGTGAATTTTTGGCTGGCAATGGTGGATAAATTATGGTTTATATTTTTCTAAAATTGTTGGCTTATACTAAATCAGGCTAAGTGCGAATAAGTCGAATAATTGAATTTCAGCTCGGAATGTTGGACTACCTTTTAAGGATATTTACATATGTACATATTGCTGATCGCTTCAATAATGCAAGAGACTAAATGATTAGAAAATTTTAGAACTTTTTTTAAAGCATCTTGGCGATTATTATCTGTGTCTAAATACTTAGCTTCGGCTGAATTTTTTTTTTTGTTATTCTTTGTACATAAGTATGTTTAGATATGCATTTACTGCACTAGATATCTATAATATTTCTATGTACACACTATATAAGTATTGAAGCGTTTTCGAGATTTCACTAGCTGAGGTAAGAACATAACTAGATACATATGCTCTTCCCCTTACTGTATTCATTGTTAGTAGGTAGCTATTTTACATTGCGATTAGCCATTTTGATTTGAAGATATTACATGCAAGTGTTTTTAAGTAAGTAGTAGCAATATATGATTTTAATTTAGTAAAAAATGGGTGTAAAAATGAAGTTTTAAAACAATAATTATTTTAAATGTTTTTGAAGTGTACCTACACCTTTTCGACGGGTTCTTAGAGAGAAATGCGTACTTAGGAATAATAATTTAAAAAAAGCGTATCTTGGAATTGGAATTTACATAAATGAACGTAGCTCAATATTATAGTTTAAAAATATATAATTTGATTCACATTTCAAGAAAGCCGTATCTCAACTAAAGTTTGAAAAGAGATACGGCTTTTTTGTAGAATAAATAGAATTACAAGTTTTTAAATTAAGTATTGATAACATTTGGCTTCGTCCAATTATGTAAACTCGAAATTCGAGATACGCATTTTTTAATTATTATTCCCAGTTACGACTTTTACCTTATGTACATATATTGAATTGTTGCATTAAGTTAACTTAAACTATGTGCAAATGGATTTAAACTTTCAGCAAGGGAATTTAAACTTTGGGCAAATAAATTTAATCTTTAGGAAAATCAACTTAAACTCTCATCAGGGAGTTACACTGCAGAGATTTACAGGCGAAAAGCAATCAGAATTGGAATCCCTTATGAGAGTTTAACCCACCTTGCCTAAAGATTAGCTTTATTTGCTCAAAGTTGAAATCCAATTTCTGGAAGTTCAAATCCATTTGCCCAGAATTTAATTTCATTTGTCAAAAGTTTAACTTATGGGTCGATTTCGGATGGCAACCGAACTTTAATTGCGTTGTCAGTGGCTGAAATGGTATTACAGGTGGCAACTAGCAATTGAAAGCTGGCAACTGAGATGCTATATTGGCAACTGCATTTTTGTGGTCGTCGCTGTAATTTTGATTGTACTTTTTTAAACTGTTTCTGCAGCTTATTTACAATAAGCTTTGGTTGCTGGTTCTTAAAAATTCTATTATCTTCAATTTATTTTATAACATTTAATTATAGTTGCTGTTCATAATATACATTTTCATTTCAGTGGCGTTGCCCATCGACAACCTAATTAAGGTTGCGTTGCTATCCGTAATCGACCCATTAATGTGACAATGCTATGAGTGAAAATCTCTCAAGTGGGCCACCCAAAATTGGATGGTCAAGATTTTTTCGCAAAAATCACCTTATTCGGTTAACAACCATAAAAAAAATATAATTTGAACAATTTTGCAAAATTCGAAATTTTACAAAAGTTATTGTAATTAACTTTTTTTTAATGAATTTATTAATTATTTAATATCTACTGATTCAAAGCATGTATCTTGCTGATTTTTTT
>JAPVRG010268028.1:0-10833 GCA_029783565.1 Rhagoletis cerasi
CCATTCTTTATTGCCCCCAAATCTCATTAATGTGTATCTCTATAATTGGCTACTATAAATATTTGGGCTACCTGTCGATTGTCGTACGGTCACTTAAGCCGCTACAACTACGACAGCAAACTAGATATGTATGTATAATAACAACATATTTACACAAAAACAAATATGTATGTATACTTACATGCACGCATATGAGTGAAATCATATTCAAACACCCATACATAATAATAATAATAATAGATTGGCGCTTACACATATGTTAGTGTTTGGCCGAGCTTCTCCTCCGATTTGTGGCGTGCGCCTTGATGTTGTCACACAAAGGGGAGGGACCTACAGTTTTATGCCGACTCCGAACGACGATTGTATTTTTGTGAGAAGCTTTTTCATGGCAGAAATACCCTCGGAGGTTTGCCATTGCCTGCCGAGGGGTGACCGCTGTTAAGAAAAAACCTTTTTTTCTACATTTTTTTTTTTCGACGTTGCTCTGACCAGGGCTTGAACCCAGGTCTGCGGAGTGGAAGCGCGCACTGCTTACCACTACACCACAGCGGCCACACATACATACTCGTCCATATATCTGGATATAAAAGCCAATGCCACTGTCGCCGCCATGCGTCTCGCCACGATATCATTTTGAAGTCATCCAGAAATTTGCATATTTTTCCCATAGCCGCATTTTCGAAACGATTATGGCTTAATGCAGTTTGAATTGGTTAAATTGGTGGCAGAAGCATGTAAAGTGGTGAGTGGCTAACATACACATGCGAACATACACACATACATATATACATACTTCCACCTGGATAATGATACGATCAATATCTATGCTCCAGCCGGTAGTAATAGCTGGCTGATTGAGTGATTATGAGCGTTGTAAGCGTGAGCGTGAATGTAAGCGTGAGCGTGAATGTAAACGTGAACGTTTGTTAAAAGGCGGCATGCACTAAATTGGTTTGGATAGCAAAAGACATAAAGATTAAGTTGTTTTGTGCATGCATATACCTATACACATACATATTTATATACATTTTGTTGCATTAGTGAAAGATGTACGAGTATACATTTGGTAAGTAGTTAGCTTTAGATACCAGCTAAAATAGTTTGTTTAGATTGAGTTGAATGAAATTAAATTATATTTTTAACCGTTCACTTAGTTTTATTCAAATAGCTAAGTGCTTATGCATTTTACAGCATAGATAATAAACGCAAAATCGAATTCATAAAATCGTTTCCTTTAGTGATTGACTTAAATTAAGGCTGAGTAACGGATATTTGGCGATTGTAATTTTTAGTTAAAAAGTATAATCTGCTATAGCTCTGTGTAATAAATGAGCTTTAATGGTAAAATTTTCGTTGTCATAACTGAAATCTAATCAAAGCAGGAAATGTGTCGCTGAACTAGACTCTGTTCAGGTTAATACATATAACCTGTTATTGCCATTTTTTCCTGCAAAATAAGTTACATTTTTACCTCTGATAGTCTACTGTATTAGGGAGTGTTTACAATTTTAGCTTGAAATTAACATTGCTTTTTTAGAAATGTTCTTTCGAGTATTTATTTTATATTTACGCCGGCTTCTTGGTTAAGAGCAGATACTTGACCTAAAGCTGTTCTCAGAGAAGGACAACATGTACGTAGAAGAATGGAGAGTATCAGATAGCCCATTAATGTCGAGAAAGAAATCTGCGCGTTGTTGGAATGCGGACCTCAAAGCTCAAAGAGACACCATCAGAAAAATCTCCCCTATTTTTTTATAATCAAGCGCATTTGTTAATAATTTTGGTAGTTTTATGAGTCAACAAGTTACGAAAGCTAGCTAGTTCTGAATTTGAATCAATCGTATTTACAAATTTAGAACACACCTCGAACTACTAAGAAGCTCCTATCGAGTAATAATCTTGTTAGAGCTGTTTGTGAATTTTAAGAAAAAGTATTGCTATTTACTGGCCGCTGTGGTGTAGTGGTAAGCAGTTCGCGCTTCCACTGCGAAAGGCCTGGGTTCAAGCCCTGGTCAAAGCAACATCGCAAAAAAATTTAGAAAAAAGGTTTTTTCTTAACAGCGGTCGCCACTCGGCAGGCAATGGCAAACCTCCGAGTGTATTCCTACAATGAAAAAGCTTCTCATAAAAATACAATCGCCGTTCGGAGTCGGCGTAAAACTGTAGGTCCCTCCCTTTGTGTGACAACATCAAGGCGCACGCCACAAACCGGAGGAGAAGCTCGGCCAAACACTAACATATGTGTAAGCGCCAATCTATTATTATTATTATTGCTATTTACTTTGCTATTATATGTTCTGAATTTGAATTCGTCCCTAGCGACAACGTAAGAGAAAAGTATTTATATTTACGTGAGTCATGTAAGTTTTTAATTTGAAACGAATCGGACTGTAAATACAGTTTTTAGAGATATCTCGACTCCAGCGCCACCTATCGAGATAATTTTAAAACAGAATATTTATTTTTACGTGACTAATAAATGCTTTAAATTTGAATGAAATCGGATCATAAATACGGTTTTTAGAGATATTCTGGCTCTAGCGCTACTTAAAAGGGAATTTTTGTCCCTATGGCAAAGATTGCGGTAAAGTAAACCAGAAAAAAAAATGTTTTCCCCCAAGTACTATGTTAAAGGGTGTTTACTATGAAACTTTATTTCGTAAAGCATCTAGTAACACTACATATCAAGCAGTTAAAAGTATTTTCATATGAAATGTCTCCGTCTTTAAAAGTTCAGTTCAGAATTGAAAAAATGGAAAAAAATCAACATCTCAGAAAAAGGTAAATTAAATTATTTTCACTAGAGCTTTTTTGCGAAGAAAATTGTCTATTTTACCTAAATCGAACGAGGTAAGAAACAAAATGCCTTTCGTATGCATGTTTGTTTGAAAGAATTTTGCTCGCAAATTTTGTGTAACGTGGCAGTGTTAAAACCCAGTTTTTTTCTTTTGCAAAATTAAACGCTTTCCAATAAGGCGCTCGAATATTTTTTTAAATATATTTATTCCATGCAGTCTTGGAATCAATAGAGAAAACAGGACAATAGCATGTACCATAAAATAACAAGTGATCAAACATGTGTAACGTGGCAGTGCTTTTATAGTAAAATATTTATATTGCTCCATATTTGTGGGTATTGTTGAAAAAATTACCGAGTACTCTCAGAATTTTAAAAATATGGAATGACGGACCATCCTCGCAAATTTAAGAAAGTTATAATACCCTTGTGCACAAGTGCATTTGGGTATAAAAACAAATTCATTGTAGCTTTAATTCCCCACTGCGAAGAGATATTTGAAATTAAAACTACTTGCAAGTTGCAACATCGCATGGTAAAGGCTGTGTGGATGGAATAGGTGCAACTGTGAAAACAATCGTTCAAAAACACATTAGAACTGTAATAATAAACGAGTACGTTCAAAATTTAAGTTTTCAATGCATTTTATTAGTAACAGAGGATAAATGTATGCTATAAAATAGATTTTGTACCTATACACTTTGAGATCATACCAATAAATTTTTAATTTTAGTAAATAAATAAATGTAAAATTAACATTCAACAACCGCTATGATTACTTAGCCATATACACCCCGCAACCTCGGTTCAGGCTATTTTTTTTTTTCAAATTCATTTTATCTATTTTTTACAAAAGCATAGCTCAGTGTCTAACAAAAACTTTGGACATAAATTAAAAACAAAAGCAAGAAAGCTTTATCAAAATTTCCACGAGTTTTTAGAAAATGTTTGAGTACGCTATTTTATAGCCCATTCAAGTGCAAGTTTGAAGTGTACAAAATACCGTTAACTTTTGGAATATAAAATAAAATGCTAATTTTCGTTTTACTGCACGTTTTGTTCAGCATCACTTCTAATAAAATAGTGAGGGACCGTTTCAAGACTATCCATAGTGACTAAAATTCATCGATAGTTTTAGGCATAACTTTAAAAAATTAAAACTATCGATACTATCGATGTGCCATTGATTGTTTTTCCAGCTCTATTAGAGCGCGTGATATTGTTGTTAACAATGCATTTGACTTTGTACAAGCAATCTGCATGACTCCATCAAAAATTATGGTTGAAGAAACTACAGACGATCAAATCAAAACAATTGCCGCTGATTTGAAACTTGTTGAGCTGTTCTCAAAAACGAAACCGTCCGAAGTATTTCCCGCGCCCACCAAATGCAGGCGCTTGATAAAGAAATCGTTACCTTTTATACATCCAAACCAAGATGTAACTGAAATATATCTTTCAATTGCCTTAATATTGAGAATAAATATTTGTCGCATTTTGCTTATATTTTGATGTTTGATTCACTTTTCCTCAATAAATTTTGTTCCAATTCGTAAATGTAACGTGGCAGCGATTCCTTGTAACGTGGCAGTGCTCAAATCTATCTCCATAAAATACTCGTACGTTGATATGTGTTTTTTAGAAAACAGAATATCTCTTCTTTTGATTTCATCTTCTATCAGCAATATATAGAAGAGGGAAGTACATATATCAGTTGGGTAGATTCGTAGATTATTCACAATATATACAATAACCTCAAAACACACTTCCTAAATTGTGTAACGTGGCAGTGCAACAAAATGTGGCATAACTTTAAAGTCGTATAAGGTACAAAGAATTGTCATTATAAAAAATGTTTCCCTTTGGGGGTCTCACGACATGCGCTTAGTAGGTCATACTGTAATAATATAGTTTTAGAGAGGGTGAACAGCGTACGAATGTAACGAAGCAGTGAAAAATGTCGACCCTATGCACAAATATATGCCATGAACTTGTACTCAATCGATTTAGTAGTTTTCGAGTCTATAAACTACCCGGATAACACACAAAGTTTTATAAAAGTTTTATAATGGTTTACTTGCGCAAGATTGAAAAACAAATACTCTACCATTTTTATAAGACCAAAGGCGGGGATTTGTAGTGCAAAATGTTGTTCTATTATTATTAGTTTATAAATTGTATGTTGGTAGTCTTGTAAGGATCTTATAAGTACGAACAGAATCAATTCGCTGTCAAACTTAAACCACACTGCAGTATATGAGATAGCACACAACCAAAGCGACGACGAAGTTCGTCCGGCGAATACACCGATTTTTTCCAAGTCTTTTGACCGGGTATCTTATCAAATATTGATAGCCAAACTGGAAGGTTTAGGCTTTCATTCTGAGTTCCTTAGGTGGATTAGATCCTATCTAGATAATAGAAGCTGTGTCGTTCGAGTTGATAATGTGTCGTCTAATTCTTTTGTTGCTTCCTCTTGTGTTCCCCAGGGTCCTTTGCCCGTTATTATTTGTCCTTTTTACTAATGATATATCCGCCTGTTTTTCAAAGTGTAATTTCCTTCTATATGCGGATGACCTGAAGATTTATTATGAAATTAAATGTATAGAAGATTCGTTCATTCTCCAGGGTGAGCTGGATAACTTATATAGTTGGTGTGTGCGTAACCGTTTGTTCCTCAACATCGGTAAATGTCATATTTATGCAAAAGTGATGAGTATTGTTCCTACATCTTACTGTATCTCAAATGTCCCGCTAGAATAAATTAGTGAATTTAAAGATTTGGATGTTTATTTTGACTCCAAGCTCAACTTCACCACACACATAAGCTTTATTATTTCCAAACCGTTCGCGATGTTGACCTTTATTCGTCATAATTGTTCTTCGTTTTCTGATCCTTATACTCTCATCAAACTGTTGTACTCGTCTTTAACTTGGTTCAGATTGGAATACGAGGTATTTATTTGGTGACTTTTTCAGTTTATGCAGTTTATATTAATAGATTAAAGTCTGTTCAGAGGGCTTTTATACGATTTGCCTTGCGCTCGATGACATTTGTAGACCTTATCCCGTCTTATCGTTCCCGTTGTGTATTGATTAATCTCATTGCCTTAGAGTCTAGGCATACTCTGTTATCGATGTGTTTTGTTTTTGGTATAATTTCAGACTCGATTGACTGCTCGTACCTCCTCATGAAAATTCGTTTTAATGTTCCCTCACGTATTCTTCGTTGTTGTGAATTGTTTTTTGTGGGTGTTGCTAAAACTGTCAATGGTATGAATGCTCCTTTCAGGAGAGCGCTATCTCAATTTAATGCTTATTCTTCTTCCTTAGACTTTGATTTTTCTTATTCTTCGGGTACTTTTAAGAATCTACTCATAAGACACTTATCATAATGTTTTCCCTTATTCTTAGTTATCTAATGCATAAATAGTATGTGTACTCATCATATAGTCTGTAAGCATCTTGTTTGTTGATTAAATAAAGGAAATTAAATATAAAAAATAAAATAAAAAAAAGGTGATATTTAAAAAGTATGCTGCTGTCTTTTAGTTTATAATTGAATCTTGAAATTCTTTCATCACTTAGATTAAACTTCGTCTTGGTTTAGCTCAAAGTGTCTTGCTAGTAATGATAATAATTGATTTGAAATTTTTTTTTCTGTACCAAACAATTTATATAACGCATAGCTCAAACTTTTTGAGGAACGTAAACAATTGTTGCTGCCTAATATGTGTAAAAATAACAAAGGCCAAATGCTGATACAGGTGCGTTCAATTATTCAATCACTTTGTGAATAATGCAACATCAAATGTTGGATATCATCAAATGAAAAAATATTTGAAAATAACAACCAAAGCAATTTGAGCAATTTGTACAAAAACGTACACCTGTGACGGCCAACCAACCAATCAACCAATCGATAGACCCAAAGGCCAAATGAAGAATACAAACAGCCGGACATGGGAGCCAACATGAGTGCTGAATGTATACATTTAAAAATATAGAAAATTTCAAAGAAAAAAGAATTTTAAAATATTTAACAGAAAAAATATGTTTACCATGCATTTTAATGAGAGCGCAAAGCAATTTGATGTGATTTGAAAGCGTTGCGCTCGACTCCACCCAGCTGCGTGTGTGTATAGCCAACAAATTATACAACAGCACACAGTGGACAACACAACACGACACGGTACGACACGGCACGAAAGGACACGGCAGGATATGCTAAGCAACAGTGACAACAAAGCAGCAGACTTTTAAAAGTAATAACAACAATAGCAAAAAGGTAAGAAATAAAATTGCTGTAGTGATTGGTGTGAACGGCCACATGTGTCCTGGTTATAGGACCAACAAGCGCTGAGTTATGAAACAACCTCAGCCATGCTACGTGGAATGTGGTGTGAGTGGCAACCGGAAGTGTTGCAGGAAGGTGCTTATTTCATTTCTTCACGCCGTCACGTTGCATCACCCTCTGCCGTCAAGCGGTAGCATGTAAAAGGATGATACTTTGAACTAACAGCCTTCATACCTCCTCCGCTTTCATTCAACTCCCACTCCCTTCGCTTCTCGCTTGATTTTAAATTTTAAATTATAGCTTTGTCTTGGGCCTTCTAACGCTAACGGCGCATGTGGTGGTGAGTGTGCTGCGCTCGCCCCTGCTGTGCCATTCATTCTTTGTATGTGGCGTTGGGTGGCTTTTGGTGTAATTTGTTTAATTTGCGCTCGTCACAAGAGGGGGTTCATTACTTGCATATGTATTTTGTGGTCAGTGGGTGGTGCCACAATGTAGCTCATCTCTACACGTTTTGGAACATGCAAATGTAGCTGGGAAGTGGGAAAGCGCTGCTGACAAGGCGGTAATTATTTTGACAAGAGTACGAGTAAACTTCTATATAAATAAATTGACATCGGCAATATTGAAATACATACATACATACATCAATATACGCATTTTTAAGTTCCCAAATCCCTGTCATTCCATGCCCGAATGTGTTTGTTGGCTTTTGTAATAATATCGAATAATATTTGTACACAAAATTGATTGTTTCCGGTCAGTCATTTAAGCTACATATTTAACGGATATTGCGACTTGACATTACTTATTGAGTTACATATGCTTGCGATGAGAAATTGTAGTGTGCATACATTTGCATGCATTCACGCAAGTAAGACTTTTTAATTGCTATTTATTTATTTATTTATTGATTTTACAGTTTTATTGTGAACACTTTGAAAGTTTTCTTATTAAAACAAACTCCGTTGGCTGCAAAGTTTTTTGAGTATTATTTGTTTGGAAGAAAGTTTTGAAGACCAACAATAAGATTTGTTTTATTCATTTTTGGTCTATAAAGAAAAGATTCTAAGGACATGAGTAGGAAAGCACAAAAAATATAGAACTTAGAATGAACTGAATGCCACGCTTGCTTGTAGAATGCAAAAAAAACACAAAATTTTCTCGAAACATAATTTTTGGTAGAACTTGGTGCGGTGAAAAATTAGGTATCTACAAAGTTTTTAACCAACTTAAAAAAGAGGAGAAGGTTATCAATTCGTCGGAATATTTTTTTTTGTTTTTTTATGTATGTTACTGGATAACTTTGGACCACGTGAACCGTAGGTGGTACCTCAAGAGTGGTCCCATACTAATTTGGTAAACTAAAGTTCCGATTATTGGATCACGAAAAAGACAAAGGTTATACTAAATCTTTTTATGATAACTGAAGTCGGTTTTATTTTTTGCTTAAAAATTACTTGTTTTGTTCCCGAAACGGGCTAGCCAGAAGTGATTGGAGTACTTACCCTTTTTGGCGGATTAAGATGAGAGAAAAGAGGAAAAAAAAATATTATGTCAAAATAAATTTGGGAATTTCTCAAGTAGTTACCACCAAACCCACACACTTTGCTTCTCTATCTAACTTCGAGAAGGCAGAACAGATGCAGCCTTTGTTTTTACTGATGGCGTCGATGTCGTTGGCATACGCCAGCAATTGTACGCTCTTGTAAGGAGCTGTGCCTAAGCGGGTAATTTCTGTCGCTCTTATTATCTTCTCCAACATCAGATTAAAGAATTCACAGGAGGGGAAGTCGCCTTGTCTGAAACCTCGTTTGGTATCAAAGGGCTGCGAGAAGTGCTTCCCAATTCTGACGGAGTTGCTGTTATTGCTCAACGTCAACCAAATTCAGACATCGCGGCAAAGAGGCAACTTCTTTTCGTGCTGTCGAAAGCGGCTTTGAACTCAACAAATAGATGTTGTGTGTCGATCCTATTCTCGCGGTCTTTTCCAATATTTGGCGTATGGCGAATACCTGGTCTATAATGGATTTCCCAGATCTAAAGTCACACTGATAAGGCCCAACCAGTTCGTTGGCAGTGGACTTTAGCCTTTCACACATTAAGTTCAATAAAACCCTTGTAACTTATGCTTTGAAGGCTGATCACCCGGTAGTTGGCGCATATGGCGGGGTCGCCTTTCTTGTGGATTGGGCACAGCAGACTTAAATTCCAGTCGTCATTCGTCCGACCATATTCTGTATAAGAGTTGATACAAATTACATATGTATGCCCCTCATCAACTCCTCGCCGCCATACTTGAACTGCTTATGTAGTTGTCAAGCCATCAGCTTCGGCAGTTTTGTAATTTTTCATATACGAAATTAACATTTGTACCTTGACAGAAGTCCATAAGACCATCGTACTCCCCTTCACTGGTTTAAGTGCTGAAATAGAGTGGAACAGTCTTCTCCCCTTAAATTAAGTATTGTCTGGATAACAGTCACTAGACCGCCGTGGTTGATCTGATAGAAGTTTGCCCTTTTTCGTTTAAAAAAGGAATAATTTGATTCTTTAAAGAAATTAACCAAGAAATGGAAGGAAGAAACGTTTGCATTTATAAAGTACATTTATTTCAGGGGAGTTTTTGAAAATCTTTAATTTGTGAGTGCCGCTAAAATGGTCAATAGAAGCTTAGTCTATGCTAATCACAAAAACAGTGTTTAAAGATGGATTCTCTGCCACAGACAACTGAAATGTATAAGAAACTTTTCCACGTTGTTGCAATGTTATGATGAATTAACGAACATGATTTTGATGATCAAGAAAATGATGATATCATAAAATAATAATTAAGAATGTCGCTTTGTTACTGTAAAGAAATACCTGAAATACAGTGTTGCAATTAAGCGGGTTCGACTGCAAAAAAAAAAATTATAAATTTCATTCCCATTTGATTTTTCTAATCCTAATCTAAAATATAATAAAGTAGTATGTATTTGACATTGGTAGTGTGTAGTACTAGGTTCCAGCATAAAAATATCCATCAAGCTACATGGCTGTCTCCAGATCGAAAAACGAGAAACCAAATCGACCATGTTGTGATAGACGGAAGGCATGCTTCCAGTGTTTTAGACGTGCGTTCGCTCCGAGGGCCAAACATCGACTCGGACCATTATCTTGTTGCAGCCAAGATACGCACCCGCCTCTGTGCATCAAAAAATGTGCGTCCAACAATGCAAGGAAAGCTGAACGTCGAAGAGCTGCAATCACAACAGACAGCCAATCTATTTGCTACTCGACTCTCACACCTGCTCTCTGAGAGCACTCTTCAACAACCCGACATACGCGAGCAGTGGAACCACATTTCCCGCTCATTAAGTACCGCCGCCGAAGAAGTAATCGGATTTCAGCGAGCCCGAAAGAACAACTGGTACGATGAGGAATGTCAAGAAGCTGCAGAGAAAAAAGATGCCGCCTACAGGGCCACGCTGCGATCAGGCGCAACGCGAGCCATGTGGGACCGCTATAGGGAACTGAGGAAGGAAGCGAGACGTATTTGCCGCAAAAAGAAGAGAGAGGCCGAAATACGTGAGTGCGAAGAGCTTGAAATGCTAGCCGACAGGAAAAACGCGCGAAAATTCTATCAGAGAGTTAGGCGACTTACGGAAGGTTTCGAGACCAGTGCGAACTCCTGTAAGAACAACCATGGCGACCTAGAGACCGATGTCCAGAACGTACTTGAATTATGGAGGGAACACTT
>JAPVRG010268071.1:0-11939 GCA_029783565.1 Rhagoletis cerasi
ATTTGTGTCCAAACGCGTGACCCTATTTCAAAACTTTAACATACGCGTGTAGTGAAAGAATTAAACTTTAATTTAAAATAAAGATTTCAAATTTCCGAGTACTAGCATATTAATAAATTATGCCGTTTTTTGGTTTTGCGCAAAAACATTGGATGGCGTAGCCGGAGTTATATGCACAAGAAAATGAATATCTTTCACAATGGAAGCGGAGCTTCCGCCCCCCTTCTTTGGGGAAGGCAGAAAGGAGAATTCTACTTATTAAGGGTTATAATCCGTAAACGCTAACGCAGAAAGTTGTGCGCAAAAATACTGTGGCCCGCGTAGCCGGAGTTGGACTGATGAGGGGTTTTTTCTAAAAACAGGTTACTGCTATGGCTTCCCATCTGGGCTTTCCCCGAGTCTTGCCGCAAATTCCTTTCGCTAAGTCCTGATTGTCCTGCATCAGCTGGACCATCCGCCCAAGTTGCTTCTTATTGCTAACCACTTTTGATCTGCAATTCACACACAAATGTATAGTAAATTTTTGTACAGCTTTCGATGCAAATAACTTACTTTTTATCCATTATTTATTTATTTATATCACGAAAATTTTGTTCACTCAAACTCTATCGACTCAAAAGTAGCAGTAGCAGGATAAGCGATTAAAAACTATTCACAGTCGCTAATTGAGTGACTAATCGACACTCACAATAGGATCGATAATCGATAATCGCTTAATAGTCGTTTATCTACTGCTAGTCGACACTCGCAATAGGGGTGTAAGTGTTACCGCTGCGTAGGAGGCCTCGGAAATTCACTGCCTCTATAGGTTAAAATGGAGGGGAGGGTGCTGTGCGCTAGCTTTCTCAGTACAGTCGGGTCTATGTAATCGGAACGACCTATGAAAATATGTATATATTTTTGGCTGATGACAGTAACCATAACAACGTTCCTTAGTGTCATCGATAAGAAGAAAGATAATGATAGTGAAGGATAACACTGGCCCATAGGTGCTAAACGGGCTCAGTAAGCAACTGGACAGCAGAGCCCTCTCATGACGAAAAAAATTTACACTCTTCACTTTCGCATAACTCCCGTCGCAGAAACATGGACGATGTCGAACAAACATGAGATAACTGTACTCCGCAAGATCATGGCTGGACAACGAAAACAAGTGCGCCTACGAATGCAATGGAAGGACCAAGTGGAGAAGCACCTGCCTACATTTGGAATCAACAACTGGAGTTACTTTCCTAAGTAGAGAAGTAATTGGTGGATATTTTTAGTTCACAATCAATACAATGAACCGACAAGCCATACAAGCAGAAGAAAAAGGCACTCACTGAGAGAAAGAAAACAGGCAAATTCTGTGGAAATAAAAATTTAACGTATTTATTTAAAATATTTATTCAACTTAAACTAATTATAATCAATTACTTTATGTACTAATTTTATGCTACTAGAAATTAATCAAAAAATATCGTACATACAGTTATAAAAATTATAATTCGTAGATATAATAGTGCAAATAAATTTAAATAAAAAATGAAGCGCGTTTATAAATAATTGCGAATGATGCTTAAATATTTACTGTATGCAAAGAATGAGTATTTTTCAGAAAGGCACTTTAGTTATTAAAAGATGTATTAGAGGTATCTCCTTTAAGTTGCGTAAGCATCGAAACCTTCGAATTCACGTGTTTTTATAGAACTACCAAAATTTGTATGAAACATATTTTTGAGACTCGAGCACTCCAACTTAACATGTCCAACGGAGTTTTTAATTCTATTTTTTTTTTGTCATTTATCGCTGTAACTTTTAAGGAAAGAATCGTAATGTATACCTTCAAAAAATCATAAAAAATAATTTTGAAATCAGCTAGGCAAATTTTAAAAAATTGATATTCTCTTAAATTAGCAAGTCTCGAAAACCGAACTTTGTATGAAATATTTTTCGAGTTTCTACGCTTAATTTTTTTCATTCAACTAGTTCCTTCTTGATAAGTGTTTAAATCATATTAAAATTAAAGTTCAGGAAAATTATTTTTCCTATAGTGGATAGAAAATTTTGTTTTTCCACTGCGACCTTGAACATTAGAATACTTTTGCACATCCTTTGCACTTATAACTATTTGCAATTCATGCTAATTGTATACACTTTCTACCTAAATATTTCTAGTATTTATTGTCTAGACTTGCTTATGTATAAAACTAACTAAATTTTTTTTCACGAATTAAGCTTTATAGTTAGCAGCTTTCTTGCACAACAAATTATGAAAATAAAAAATCAGCACAACACTAGTTTTATAAAAAAAATTGATGGGTAGTTTTTTCCCATACAATAGTCCCCTGTGCGTAACCGGCAAAGTGCATAGTTCAGTGACGTGTCATTGAGGTTTGAGACCACGCCGCTTCCTTTATAGCCTCGTCTAATGCCGGCTATCCTCGTCGTCATCATTTGTAGTAGTGGCCGCCATATTGATATGTTGGCGGTTGTTGCGCGCCATTCGGATAGTACAAGTTGTGATGCGACGAGGAACGCATTGGCGGATGTGGGCGGTAGCCATTGACGGCGGCTGAGGAGGAGTTGGCATGCGTCGGCACATAGGCGGCACCATCATCTCGTGCGGTGGTGGCATAGCGGCGTGCACAACGCTCTTCAATATTCGATGGCGGCCAACGTTGGTAGTGGCGTGTGGAGTCCTCTGATGAGCGTCGACGATGATAACGCTTTACGGAGCTGGCCGCTGTCGTCGTAGGTTGGGCAGCGCCCAGCTGCTGATGATAACTACTTTCGTCGCCGCTATTAGCGCTATTGGCAGTCGCTGCCGCTATTGAAGGACGATATTTGCGCCGCGCGCGTTCATCTAGTGAGGAGGGAGGCGTGCAGCGTTCAGCAGCAATACGCGACACTGGCGTATCGACTACATCATCACCGGCTTGCGTGGGTTGGCGCCGTTGTATGTGCGCGAAGTCGGCAGCGAAATTGTCGTAGGCGCGCATGCCCAGCGCGCTACGTTTGCGCTGTTCCTGTTCTTCCTCGAGACGTGCGCGCCACTCTTGCGCAGACACCTGTTGGCCGTAGAGGTCGGTGTGTGGCTGAAATTGTGATTGTGAGTTGGTGCATAGGTTGTGGTAGGATGAGCGACGCCAGCCCTCCTCGTAGCGACGGCGCGTGTGCTCATCTTCGAGCGCTTGGCGGCGTTGTGAGCGGCTTGAACTGCTTTCAGAGGAGTCCTCGCCAGAAGTGCCGATACCCAAGTCCTTTTCATCGACGTAAGCTTTGTATGGTGCACCGAGGAAACCCTTAGCTGGGCCGTAGGGACCGGGCATTCCTAGAGGTGTATGCTGTTGCAGGTAGTAGGAGTTCAGTTTGTCCATGCTAGACAACTTCATGGGACTCTCAACATCCGCAATTTCATCGTTGTCGTCACCGAAGTCAGTGCCCGACCATGTCTGCCACGAACCGGGTCCAAATAGCGACAACAGCACAGGCAGTAGAAAAAGTCCATGCATGGCGCCGAAAAATATCACAAGGAATACCATCTTAAAGAAAACCAAGAAAATGTAACTCTGCGCGAGCAACAGCGCAATTATGCCAAGTATAGTTGAGCTCGAACCCTGTACGATCGGCAAACCGAGTGAGTGTAGCGCCTCGCGTACGCGCGCTTTCGGACTGCGCTTCTTCGACGACATGTAAGTGTAGCAAATATGCGCTGTAAAGTCCACTGAGAAGCCAATGCACATGATCAGGTTTATCATGGAGATCGAGTCAAGATTTACATCCCACAAAGCCATGTAGCCAGCGACGCCCAACTCAATGGAGATTATCGAAAAGGCAACCCACAGCGAGCAGAGTATATTGGGTATGAATATGAAGGAAATTATCATCATTATGATCGCGCCAACGATCATTGACTGCAGGGAAGTCGGGCGCACTAGCTCAAATTGATCGAAGAACACGAAGTACGGATGAAATATCGAAGCATTCAATGGCGAGTCTTTGCAAATCTTGCGCAGATCGCGTACCATTTCCTTCTCGTGATTTGTGTCGGTAATGTTGACGGCTTGTATGAGGAAGCGGGAGGCAATAATGCGCGTCTCATCTTCGTTGAACTTAACATCGAGTGAGAAGGGATTGCCCGGAAAGAGCCAATGCTCCTTTACTGCATCTATAAACGATTGTTCGTCGTCAATGGTGAGGTTGAGATAGTCATTATTGCGATCGACGAAGGAGCGGAACGAACGTATCCAGGATTCTGTGTAGAGCGACGAAGTTACATACGAAGTGTTCTCGAGTGTGCGTGTCAGCTCCTCAATCTGATCTTGCACAATGGGATCGGAATAGTTCAGATCGCCAGTGATGATAACCTGTGCGAGAGAAGGAGTATGCGTATTTTAGTGTAGTTTAGAATAGTACTGCAGTTAGTGAAACTCACCTGCATGCGATATGGAAATTCGCGATAATACTCATCCTCACGATCGAAAAACTCTACAGAGTACGAATCAGCCTTTGACAGTTTACGACGTTCCAAGCCTTCCTTGATCTGTGTGAGGCCATAGCAAGCGCCGGCTAAATATGTCGCGAAAATAAGTATGATGAAAATTTTGCACCATTTATTGTTGATAACAGAGGCCATGTGATTCTTGAAGAAGGCCATTAACATGTGATCTTTATTATCGATGGGATTATCGGGATCGTCGCGATTGATGCCACCAGCCATGACGGCTTTGTACAAGAAATTGCGTTTCTCTGTGTGGGATAGAAATAAATTGATAAGAAATATTAAGCAAAAAAAATATTGAAAACGAGAAGAGATGTTTTAGCTATGAATAAAATAAAATAAAGCATAAAAGGAAAAATAATGAAGAAAAAGAATTTAGTAAAGCAGGCAAAAAGTTGCCTAGCTTTGATGCGATAAAAAGTTTTGTAGTTTTCCGGTTACATTTTCATTGCTGCAATTTACTTATATGTAGGTATGTAATTGGGTACGTAATTGTTTTCTATTTCTTTCATATTTGTGCTTTGTTTCTTTTGCTGCCATTGCTAACATTGACCTAGAAAATAATTGTGTACGGCTTTGAGTTCACTGAATTCACTAACCCACTCCAATCTTTACTTCAACGCAATTTGCCGCAATTCGTCGATCGCTGCTGCTCTAATAACATTGTTATCTACTTATTCTTGTTGTGGTTATTGTAGTTATAACTATCATTGCACAGGTGCATCGTGCATTGTGCATTGTACACGCTCCTACTTTTTCTCCCTATACGTGCATGAGCTACGCCAGTTATGTTGGCCACTAATCATCCATCGCTCGTAAAATTGTTGTCCGATCAAGACAGGCTTATTATCAGACATCTAAGACATGCAAGATCACGAAGCTCACTAGGCTTTGGTGTATTTATTGTGCTATTTACGAGCATTGAACAAGTTTATTATGTTGAGGTTAATTGAGATTTTGAGCTGGACTTGTAGTTCCGTTGAAGTAGCGCGTATGAAAGTATTAAGAAATGGGTTGTCTGATAGGCGTTCGCCAGCATAAACATGTACATGTGTATGTATGTATGTGATTGAAAATATTCAGGTAATATAAATATATAAACTGGGCTGAAAAGTAATTCTAACAAAAAGTGAAATGCAAACTAATGGAAAAATTTAGACAAACTTAGGCCAGAGCAAAAAAAAAAATTGGTTGATTTGTATGTATGTATATGTAAAGTATTTAGCGTAGACAGTTGCATACAAGCCTTATATCTGAGTATACCAATAGGATATATAAAGCCTGTGGGTGTTCTGATCTTCTTAAATTACTTCTGACGCCAAGTGTTTCAGATTGCACACAGCTGCCTACCTCGTTTATTGGCATCTCAGAGCCACACGCTGTCATCTCTTCAGCTACCACATTTTTTCGATATTGATATGTTCGAACACAGAAAAGAGATGTTTGGGAAGTTGGCCCACGGTATGATGAACAAAAAAAGTTGTTCTGTGTAGCCTTCCAATAGTTCTAGAGTTCTTGAAGAGGAAAAAAAAGTTCTGGATATTTTGACAAAAAAAAAATTGTTTTAAAAATTGTGTATGCCAGATTCAAACAGCATACGACATGTGGCAAAAAGGCTAAAAAAAAATTGTTCTGAGCAGCTTTTTAATAGTTCTGGAGTTTCTGAAAAGGAAAAAAAGTTCTGCAAAATTACGCCGAAAAAACACATTTTTCGAAAAAGTTAAATTTTTGAAAAAAAATCAAAATTAAAACTGTTCTGAGTAGCTCTTCAATAGTTCTACAGTTCCTGAGAAGGAGAAAGAAAGTTCTGCAAAATTACGCCGAAAATAACATTTTTTTCGAAGAAGTCGAAACAATACAAATTTTTCGAAGAAGTCGAAAAAATAAAATTTTTGAAAAAATCAAAATTGGATCTGTTCTGAGTAGCTTTTCAATAGTTATAAACAGTTATTTCGAAGAAGTCGAAAAAATAAAATTTTTGAAAAATATTAAATTAAAACTGTTCTGAGTAGCTTTTCAATAGTTCTGGAGTTTCTGCAAAGGAAAAAAAGTTCTGCAAAATTACGCCGAAAAAAAACATTTTTCGAAAAAGTGGAAAAAGTTAAAGTTCTCTAGACCTATTGGAAGGCTCAGAACAACTTTTGTTTTTCGTGTTGCGTCATGCCAACTTCACAGACATAGGAAAGAGTGGTGTTGAAATGTCTTAATGATGCCAGCTCGTAGTGGCATTTCTGACTGATCCCCGATACTACTGCATTGAATCATAGTATTGCTATCAAAGATCCTGTTGTAACGACGATTATAGTGGATTTTTCAACTGAAACTATGCCAGCGCCTTTAATATTTCGTTAATCTTGAAAGAGGAGGCTGATCTCTCGACCGAGCCTTTAACTGGCAGCCTAGTTTTAAACCAAGTTAAAGTTTAAACAGAATCAAATCGTTGAGGGAACCTCGTCGGAAGGCAATCCGCTTTCAGAATTAAAACACACTGCAGTATATGAGATTGCACGCAAAAAAAGCGACATCGAAGTTCGTCTGGCGAAATTGGGCGAGCATTGATTTATTTTTAATTTTGCCGCTGCCGCCGGTCGACAAAATCAATATAAAATTAGCTTTGGGTCAGAATTTTTCAAATCAGCACCCAAAAAAATTTTGGTCATATATTTTGATGATTTGTGTCTCAATCGATAGCTCTCAGAGTCAAAAATTAGTATTCTGAATATTTTAGCAAAAGCAAAATTTTTGCAAAAGTTATTCGCAGAAAAAGTTTAAGATCAATTTTTTTTTCAAAAATTCATTCTTTTCCGACGGTGTAAATAAATCGAACAAGAAATGGCACAAATGAAAGATAATTGACTGTATTTTGGTATACTTATGTAAAATTTTCAAGAAAAGTTTTTTTATAGTTTTTCGATATATCCGTTTTAAGGAAAATTAGTTTTTAACTATGTTTTCCGCATAGCAGAAATGAAAGGAATGAGAAGAGATAGACCCATCCAAATGTATACTTATATGATCAGAAAGTCGAGCTGAGTGGATTTAGCCATGTCCGTCTGTTTGTATACAATCTAGTCCCTCAGTTTTCGAGATATCCGAACAAGACAAGAACTACGCAATTTAACAATTTTGCTATCACACAAAATGTCACATAGACGAACTAAAAATAACTTGGTTGCTTTCTTCTTCCAGAGTAAAATAAATTAAAGACAAAATATCATATCATTTAAACAAATATAAACAAGTAAGGGCAGCACTGTCTTTCATGAACATAAAAAAAACTTACCTTTACCCTTGATTTCTTTAGGAGCTACACGTTACTTATGTATACTAAATTGTACACTGTGAACTACGCAGATGATGGAGTTATATCGCTAAAACTTATATCTGACCATTCGTTATAGATCACCGATGTTGATGATTTTCTCAGTAGTCCTTATATGATTAATTAGTAAGTAGCTCACGAAATTGTTCGGGCTTATAACTGAACAATCAATTGAATGGGAACTATAGGTTATGGTGTCCCGATCTATGACATTTTCACTGTAAACTCTCCGTTAATAATATGTAAAAAAATGTGAAACTTCATGTTCCCAGCTGCATAAATGGAGGAGTTAACGTAAAATCTCTTATCTGAACAATCAGTTAGATGGGAGCTATATGTTATAGTGATCCGATCTTTGCAATTTTCGCTGTAAGTATTCTGTTGACAATGAGTGAAAACAGTGCAAAATTTCAAGTTCCTAGCTGCATAAGTGGAGGAGTTATAAGTAAAAATCCCATATCTGAACAATCAGTTGTATGGGAGCTATATGCTATAGTGGTTGGATTTTACCGGTTCCGACAAATGATTAATACATTATAAAAATACACTCACTCACCACATTTCATTTGGATGTCTCGAAAACTGAGGGACTAGAGTGTATACAAACCGACGGATCGACTCAGCTCGACTCTATCTCTTCTCATTCTTTTCATTTCTTCTATGCGGAACACATAGTTTAAAACTAATTGTCATTTAAAGGGATATATCGAAAAACTATAAAAAATCTTTTCTTGAAAATTTTACATAAGTATACCATTTGTGCCATTTCTTGTTCGATTTATTTACACCGTCGGAAAAGAATGAATTTTTGAAAAAAAAAAATTGATCTTGTTTTTTTTTTCGAATAACTTTTGCAAAAATTTTGCTTTTGCTAGAATATTCAGAATACTAATTTTTGACTCTGCGAGCTGTTGATTGAGACACAAATCATCAAAATATATGACCAACATTTTTTTGGGAGCTGATTTGAAAAATGCTTACCCTTGGCCTAATTTTTGTCTTTAATATGCAACTTAAACTAATCCGTATTCTAAAAAGGGTTTTTTTCTTCTTCGTCAAGATTTTTAATATTTTCGCACTTAGTCTTTTTTTGGCAAATTAAAGCCAATATTAAAAGCTCTTTTAAAAACCTGCCTGAAAACCCAGTTTGACACAATAGAGGTGCTAAGATTTTCGTCACTTATGTATTGAGTGTAGCACTTATAAAGTGTTTGAATATTTTTAAATTCTTGGGGCAAATAAACTTTGGTGCTTTTGGCCCTGCAGTAATGCAATGGAACTGCTGAAAGTTTCTCAAAGCATGATTTAAGGAGCTTCATCTTATGGTAATCTGTTTTATTGTGTGGTACAAACTTTGATGTATGCTAGACAGAACTTTCCTGCAATGGAGCATATCTCATAATCATTTGCGAATTATAAAAAGTTGCCGAAATACATTTTTGACAAGCTTTTAAAACGACTTATATGTATGATAAGGAATACACAAAGGAGTTATCACGCCTATAATATTTTTTTTTGGCACAGTCCTTTTTCGTTGAATTTTTTTATGCCTTCAACAAGAAAGAAGCCAGGTTCTTTTTGTCTCCGACATCCCCCAAAAATGTTCATTTAAATGCTCTCGAGCTATCTAAAATAACAAGTATTAATATAGATAAACCGAGCAATCCGCATTTAATTCTAATTTCTTTGCACATACGATAATTTCTCCCACAAGAAAACAGTTTATTGTCACATACGATAAAATGTACAGTTAATTTTTAGGGTATCTATAAGGATTTCAGTTTTATTATTTTAACAGGGGATGCGTTATAGGATGTAGAACAAACTTGCATCAAAAAGTGAATTTTGTCAAAAATGTAACATACGATAATTTTGCGCAAAGGGGTCGATATGTAAAACAAAAACACAAAAAAAAGCTTAACCCCCTTATTTATATAAAGTGACATTTTCTTTGACTTCGAGAAAATTTTAAATAAAATATAACGCCAGACTTTTCAATTGTTCAACAAGTCTAAAAACTACAGCTTCTAAAGAAAGCCAGCTTGTTTGACACATGCCGATAATTGAATCCTGAAATTGTCTAAATTCGTAGATCCCCTTAGGGCTAGAGTTGTGTCGTTCACGAACTACATCGTTCATTGAACTAGTTTACTTGATGAACTAAGTGAACTAGTTTGCAATTCTAAATGAACGATTTGTGTTAGAATTGCCATACTCCAGAAAATGTCACTACTCCACTTATTTTGCATTAGACTGACTGTCGGTTTCACCAGAAATTTATTTGAAAAATGGTCAGTTTTCAAATAAAAAAAAAACATTTTTCGCTTAAATCGCTTTCGTGAATCTGGGGGTAAATAGCAAATGACGACACCTCTCTCATTTGTTAATCTGCAGTGGTACAATTATTTTCATTTTCTCAAAAAATTTAAAGTTATTACGGCAACCACAGAATTGTATGATGTGACAACCGTGGTGGCAGCACCTTTCTATTTGCGCCAATTCTTTTTCTTATGCCGTGAAAGCCATGCGCTAGTGTTTCTGGAGTTAAATGAAGTATTTTACATTATATTTCTTTATTGATAATATATATTTTACTTATTTTTATTTTCAAGTCATACTCGTTTGTGCTTTTTTACCAAGTTGATCTCCCAATGTATGTTTGCACATATGAATGAATTACAAATAAAAAATGTACAAATTCTAAATTGGTGTTGGAATTGGGGGTGTATTTCGTCATTATAGTGATAACACAAATGCATAAATGAGCTAGATGAACTAAATGACACAGTTCTTTTGACTGATTAGAACTAGACTCACTGGCCACTTAAATGAACTAAACTTCCCAAATCTGCTTAGGGCTATGCGAAGAGAAAGAATAAATATTGCGGTATAAAACTTCAATACTGCTTAGTAGTTTTATGCAATCGTATTTGCGACATAAATTAAATGCGTGGCAAGCGTATGTTATGTGAAAAACATGAGTCTCCGTTTTCTAAAATGCCTTCAGTCCTCCTATATTGCCTGCCATTGCACTTGCACCATCTGTTGCTAGTCCGATCAGATTTTTTAACGGAATATTTTTAGAATTAAAAAGTCTTTAATACCATTAAAAATTAACATCGAATCTGATTTCCCAAGCTCTAACAATGCAAAACAGCGGTCATGAACTAAGCTGGCGTTGTCGAAATATTTTGCAATAAGCACCAATTGGACCAAAACGTCAACGCTGCACTGCTTCTTTACGTTTACTTAATATACATATGTGTTGCGTGGAACAAATTCAAATTTGTTTGTTGAATTCTAGACAGTGTTCACAATTACACAGCTTATACATAAAATGCATAAAATCTGCCCTAGCACTTTCGCTTCCATGTGCCCTACCGGTGGGCCACACACATTTTTCTTCAGAGGCCATGTCCACCACCGGCGGGTACGCGTCGTATGATTTTGTATTGATGATTTTAAAGTGGTTTGTGAGTGGAATTATTATTTTTTCTTCCTGGCACATAGATAATAGTCATATTTATATTATTTGAAAACTATGGATGTAATTCTCATATTTTGGGTTTTATTGATATTTTAATTCAAAAAGGCTTACAGTAGGGTCAGAATTTTTCAAATCAGCACCCAAAAAAATTTTGGTCATATATTTTGATGATTTGTGTCTCAATCGATAGCTGTCAGAGTCAAAAATTAGTCTGCTGAATATTTTAGCAAAAGCAAAATTGTTGCAAAAGTTATTCGCAGAAAAAGTTTAAGATCAATTTTTTTTGAAAAATTCATTATTTTTCGACGGTGTAAATAAATCGAACAAAAAATACCACAAATGAAAGATAATTGATTGTATTTTAGTATACTTGTGTAAAATTTTCAAGAAAAGATTTTTTATAGTTTTTCGATATATCCTTTTAAAGGACAATTAGTCTTTAACAATGTTCTCCGCCTAGCAGAAATTAAAAAAAAATACGGTAGACACATTGAATCCTTAGAAACTGAATTCCGAAGAGAAAAAGATGGAGACTATTACCACATAACTGTAAAAAATCAATAACTGCTTCCACTCGCCAACCTTGTTTTGAAATTCATTATTTTTATACCTTTCATGAGCATGAAATGGTATTATAACTTTGGTCC